>JADKLZ010000104.1:2623641-2635285 GCA_021533235.1 Biomphalaria straminea
AATACTATTTCTGAAACTAGAAAAAGTTTTAAGAAGAAACTAAAACCACTAACTTATCTGGGTGCATTCATTGTCTTCCAAGACAGAAGGAGCCATACAGAAATAAATTCACTATACATTACTAATAAATAACAAGCACATGTTAATACATACAAGTTTAATAAACATTTAAATTAAATATTGGCCTAAAATTACAATAGAAAATTAATAAAACTAATACCTAGATAAAATGAATGTATTTGTGATAACAAATGTGTAAATATCAGCAAATGTATGTTTGAATTAAATGACAATATTATAACATAAAATGTATTTTTTTTTCTATAATTTTTGAAGCAAATGCTAAAATTTCTAAAAGCTTTAATGTATTTGGAAATTAAAAGTTTTTATAAAATAATCAGATTATTATGTGATGAATAATGTAAGGATTTTTCTTCTATCACAAGTTTAAAAAAAAAAATTAAAATAATTATTGAAATTAAAAAAATACATTTTGGAACAAAACTTGTTTTTTAGTATTCACTTTTTAAATTATTTTCCACTGTTAGAATATATGTGTATAATGACAAAAATATCAATTGGTGGCACTGGCCCATGTTGACGATAAGGATTTTTCTTCTATCACAAGTTTTAAAAAAAAATTTTTAAATAATTATTGAAATAAAAAAAATACATTTTGGAACAAAACTTGTTTTTTAGTATTCACTTTTTCTATTATTTTCCACTGTTAGAATATATGTGTATAATGACAAAAATATCAATGGGTGGCACTGGCCCATGTTGATGATAACTTAATACAGAATTATCCTTCAGATCATCTCCATTGGGAGACAAGACCAGGTAGCTAAAGCTAATTTTTAACTCCCACACACATGCACAACAAAGTTTAAAACATTTGTTACTTTCCTCCAAAACATATTGGCTTCCAGAGAAAGTAATTATTCCAGATTAAGTACCGGTAACTGAGATTATTAAATACAGTGCCATACCATCCTAATTTTTTAAATTTTCATGTATTTCAACAATTGCCAAGGTTACAGAGTGATATGGGAAAAAAAAGTCAGTGCCCCCCCCCCCCCCCAAATGACTAGTCTGTGTACTACACTATACTTCTTCGATGAGTGTCCAATTTGGGTCGAGCTTGTGCCCATTTATAACCCTTAAACAATAAACTTAAGAAGTTGTACAATAAAATAGAATCTCTCGGATAGAAAGTAACTTTTTATTTTCTTTAAAAAAAACAACAAACTTTTAGACTTTGTCATCTATAGCTATTAGCTGAGCTTTGAACCCGAGACCTCTCAATTTGGCAGCCACAATCTTTACCTGTTAGTCACCACCTTTTATTTTTGATATTAACATGAAACAGCTTTTCTGATTGTGCTGCTTTGTTAAACAATCCATTTTTTTAAATCAATTACATTTATTTTTAATGGTATGTGGTATGTGCATGGGACTGCTGTTTGATGTCTAGATGGTCCCAAGTTCAACCCCCCCCCCATTGCACTCCCCCATCATTTTGGACTAAGAATTAGATTATCTTCAACTCTGAACAAACAGCCGAAACATTTAAACCTTTTACAACAATAAAAAGTAAGCTAACCTCGAATTGACACAGATATTTGTCAAAGTGCCAAAAGGCAGAAATAAAAAAAGATGTAAAGGAGAAAGAAGATATTGAGATACAGTGTTGTATTGTCAGGTACAAATTAATTTCGTTGCTAGATTAAGATAATTTTGAAAAATGTGGACATTAACATAATTTACTACACGTAAGAGTTGCCTAATACAATTTAGTAGAGAAAAAAAAAACAACATAATTTCCAATAAAACATTATATTAAAATAATAATAATAAAACATTATAGTCTATCCAGAATGTAGTAAAATATATCAGATAGGACCAGACTGGGACAAAGCAGGCCTATACAAATTTAAAAAATTAGAATTGATGTAGAAGAAGCCAAAAGTTCACTGACAGGTGAAGAATAAAAAAAAAAGCACAAAATAAAATTATTCGACACATTCAGGAACCAGATGGAAGAGATTCAAATATTTTTGTCAACATATGTTTGACTTTAACAAGTCAAATTTGACTTAAGTCCTTTTTCTTTGTGCATGTAATTATGTTTTAGCTAAGTATTCCTTAAGCTTAGGTTTTGAGTTTAATAAAATTCATGCGTGTGTTCGTAATACAGATTAAAACCTATAGTTGAAAAAAGGTATTTCTAATATAATAATAATATAATTATATAATATAATTATTCAACTAGTCACTCAACAAGTTCTAAAAAAACACATTACTTTCATCATAGCTGGATACTATTGGATACTATAAATTAAAGGTAGACTCTATACATCATTCAGAGACTACACTTATGTCTTGAGTAATGATATGAAAAAAAAACAACTGCTTATTCAAAATATGAATAAAAAAATAAAGTTCTACTATTTAAAAAAAAAAGTTAAATAAAATAATGTATGTTTTATATTGTATACAATAAATATGTATCTTCTGGTTGATATACAATTTTAGTAAATTAAAAAGAGTCAAAACAATAATAATCCAGAGATAAGGAAATATTGCAACAATTTTTACCACATTGAAAAAAAAAATAGCTGTGACCTATAATATTTTCAAACACCTGAAACAAATAAGGCCATTGTCTGAAATAATTAGTTTCCTCTTTCTCTCTTCTGTGGCTTCCATCATTACAAGCTTCGCTTTTTCTCCCAAAGTTATTTGTGCCGTCACAACTCTTCTTTTTGTTAGGATGCCAGTTACTGCAATTTTTTTTTCATCTTTGCTCATCAAAGAAAGCTGATGTCATAGCTAGCATTGTAAACCAAAATAATGACTCAATTTATTGTATATCCTAATTTAGCACTAGAAATAATATTTGGCAACTGCTCTACTGATGATGCCTCACTTGTCCCACTTGTATTTACTTGTAAGAAATCCTCTGAATAATTCCCAGAATTACTTGTAGATAAAGACACAATAACATTGTCTGGGTCTGATGGCATGTATGAACTGATAGAGTCTGTGTGAATAGATTCCCTTAATGTTTTACGAGGATGAGGCTTGGGCTGTCTAGGACTGGAGGATACAGACCTGGGAGTGATTGCCAGCTTAGGGGTGGCAACTCTGCTGTCAGGAAGGGCTATTTTAGGGGTAGCAACTCTGCTGTCAGGAAGGGCTATTTTAGGGGTGGCAACTCTGCTGTCAGGAACTGCTAGTTTAGGATTGGTAACTTTGTTATCATGAATAGAAAGTTTTGGGGTGACAATGCTGCTGCTTTCGTGTGAATTGAGTTTCTGGATTTCTGATTTCATTTCCTCTTTACTCTTTGAAGAAAAAATCTTTGATGAGTTGAGATCTTTAGAGTAGGAAGCTGAAGCCAAGTGACTTAAATTGCCCAAATCTATTTTTGTATGAGATCTTCTCACTGAAGGCACTGGCGAGCTTTCTGATAACTGTGGAATTATGACTGGAAATTTTTGAGATGTTCCAGCTAAAGGAACAGACTTCCTTCCAGTCTCAAGAGATTCAGATACATTGAAATCTTCACCACTGGCAAGACCTTGCAGTTCTGGCTCTTCAGTCGATAAAAACTGGTGCGTGTCGTAATCTGTTGACTGAAAAACTTGTGAATCATTTTTATCTGAGATAACACTTTTAGAGTGGTGAGTTGACTCCAGTGGAGAATTTTCATCTAGTGCCGAGGAAATATTTAAAGAAGAGTTGACAGCACCAGGAATAGATTCAGGAGCTGACGAGCTTCTGGAGAGATACTTTGAAAAATTAATGATGCTACTTTTATGTGGTTCTTTCATGCTGTCATCTGGAAGAGGGATGTCTTCATCACTATCAGATTCACTATTACTGTTCACAGGAGAAGCATCAATGGTAAACTCTGGCTCAGCCGATGGAAGGCGGACCTCAATGGAACGACTTCTTGAACTTTGCATGCTGAACTGATCCTCATCTGTTGAAGTAGAAAAGAATAACTAAAGAATTAACTTCAAAAGCCACTTACTTTTAAGGTTAATTAAGGAAATATAAAAATAGAATAAATAAAATAAAATATTCATATAATCCTTTGAATTGTTGTGTCAATTTTTGTGTGGTGAACAAGGTGTCATATGTCCAGCAGAATTAAAAACAGCTTGGACACAAAAAAAAAAACATAAAAATTACATCACATGGTCTGAAAAGGGTACTTTTACTTTTTGGAACCTAAAATTTCAAAGTAAAAAATAATAAATGTAATTGAGATTTGGTAACAAAACCTCTGAGTACAGAAGCCAAAAATTTTACCATACAGCCATTATATTACCCTAGAAAGTAAAGTAAAAGTTCTTCTGTGACCTTTTTATATCTATAAACACAATTATAGTTAGTTACCTGCTTCAACAAAACTAATTAGTTATTAATGTTTCACTTCTAGTTTATATAGGCACTAACTAGTTTTGTTGAAGGTTTAAAGAATCGTGTTGTATTAATAAATTCTGCCTTTTTTTATAACAAACAATATAACACAGTTTCTCACCTGAATTATCTGCTTTATTCTCAACTGACAAACTGTGAATTTGTAAAGATGATTGTTGATGTTTATTCTCATCTTTTAGCTTAGCTGTTACATTTTTATTGTGCCTAGCTTTCAAAAAATGTTTTGATTTTGTGTGTGTTTTGGCATTTTTCTTCCGCAGTTTATATTGTAAATTTCTATTTTCCAACCCATCAGTAGTTGATCCAAACTCTTGTTCACTTGATACATTTTGTAATGTATCACCTAATGCTGCTGGGGTGTTCAACTCTTGTGCTGCCAGACGTCTCACTTCAGTAAGAGTGTCTGAAAATGTGGTTGCATTTATATCATCCTGGATATCAGGTCTTTTCTTTTCATTGTGCTGCTTAGCCTTTAAGTCAGACATTTCTTTTTCTGCCAGCTTAAGCCACTCTGGATTAGTCTTCTGAAGCCTTAACCGCTGAGTATGTGTCAGCCCAAAAACCAATTTGCCTTTGATGGTAGGTACACCAACTTTAGTCTTTTTAATACGTTTTTCTATCACATCTGTTTTTTTATCAGCTGCAGGGACATTTTTCAATTGGACTGGTAGACTCTGCTTTACACTCAAATCTTTTTCTTTTGTTGGTTTTGATGCTTCAAATTTTTTTGTTAATGCTGATGCAACTGCTGAGACAACTGACAAAGGAAGCTTTTCATTTTCTGGCAAAACTGTTTTTTTAATGGCTTGTTGTTCTGGTGATATTGTAGATGCAGTTTGTAATTTATTGGAAATATCCATCAGAAGTTGGGGGTTCTGAATATGTGATAATTCTTTTATAAGAGCAGTTAATAAAGGAAATATTGCTTCAGGTCTAGGAGCAACTTTTAATCCTTTAATTATCTCCCCTTCTCTAGCTTGGGGTATATATAATCCAGAGTTTTCAACTCTTGGACTAATTTGTTTTTCTGTGGACATCATTTTGTCATGCTTTGAAATGTCTGTCTTTCTATGCTTTTCATAATGTAGACCAAAACCATCAAAACTTTCTATTTCAGACAGCTCATTGACAGATAAATCTTCATCAAACTGTGTTCCTGGAGAACAATTTTGCATCAGCAGTGACGGTGAAGCTTTACTGTTGTAAAACATTGGCGGAGGGCAAATTATATTATTTATGATGAGATCATTTTCATCTTTTTGCGTGTCAACATGTTTAATCCATCTACCTATAACATTTTGTGATTTGCTGACTTTAATTTTATTTTCTGTTTGTGTTGATGCACTGTTTAAGTTTCTACAATTAGCAGAGACTGTTTCAAGATTGACATGTATCTCCTTATCTTTCCTTTCAACAGTCTCTTGTTGCAATGGCTCTGTCATTGATGATGAATGTTTATGCTTTGATTGGGGTGCATTAACTATGCATACCTTCTCTTCTCTAATTTCATCTACTAGTTGGTCAAACTGTTGCTCTGAATTTTTGCTTTGATGGACTAAAGCAGAGTCTGGTAAGTGTGGAATTAAACTTGGCCCCAAGCAAAGCAGCCTAAATCCTAGGACAAAGTAACCAATTTCTTTTCCCATCAGGTTGTATATTTTAAATAATCCTTTATCCCCATGCACTGAAGGGACTGTTGAACCCAATTTAATGATGTCAGTACAAATTGATTCAATTAAAGAATTAAGTGGAATGGAACTATTGCCAACCAATTTAGGCACTTCTGGAAACAGATCTATAATCATTACATACAATGGTGTGCTTGCAAGATGTTGTTTAAGCACATCAGCTGATATTTTGAATAGGCACGATTTGCCTTTTTTAATCATGAAATTTCCATGTTTGTCTTTTAATTCAATAAATTGATTAGGTATATTATAATAGGGATCAGCAGAAATTTTGTCACGTATTGCTCTACCAAGGTCATCTTCAACATGTTTGATTAATATTGTTGGAAAATCCAATAATCTAAAGGCAACTGCTGGGAATCTGCATGGAGAATGCGGAATATATACTTTTTCAACAACCACTTCCAAAGAAAAGAGTGAAACTTCATGATCTCCAGTTTTCTCTTGCAACAGATTTCCAGGCATTCTTGATCATGTATGAGCTTAGAACAGGGTACCTAGAACAGTTCTCAAATTTGTTAGTTTATCTCTCAGTCTTAATATTTTATTCTTAGATCTAGACTCTTTGATCTAAATTATTAAAGAGGATTCTAAATCTACGGAAATAACTTTGGTAGCCATCTTTGACAACAGAATAACAATGAAAAATTGAGGCTGGATTTTTTGGTGCTAATAACTAAAAGGGAAAATTTAAAAAGCCAAACGAGGAACTGAGGAAAAAAAGTTTTAGATTTTTTATAAAGTGTTTAGACCTAATAGATTAATTATCAAACTGAATGCTTTTCTCATTCTAGTTGTAGCATATTTTTTACAGCTAGAGTTAGCTTAAATCCTTTTCACAATATGAAAACAGACCTATTGTCAAAACTTAGATTTATATTTAGCGTGAAATGGTAAATAAAATAAATAGACTACTTGTTGAATATAATTATAAAATAATGACACTGGAAACATGGAGAGAAGAGAATTTAAACGTGTGTATGTATATCTATTAACTTTGATACTGGCGGCTACGAGCTCATCAATTTCCTTGATGTAGTGTGTATAGGCCTATATTATTACCGTATAAAAAAAAATATATTATATAGCATAGGAAAATGGTGTTTGCTGTAGCGCGATAATTTTACAACATTTGTGGGTTGAAATTAAAATGTACATTATTTTTCTCCATTAGATTCATTTGAGGGTTGAAAGTCAAATGTAAATTATTTTTTTCCCAATAGATCCATGCAGTGGTTATCCAGTAGAATCATAGTCTATGAGTAGAATATGCTTTTTTTACTAAGCCAATGTGGCCTACGTATAATTTCAAGTTTGCAGTAGTCTCCCCTTTATTTAGATCTATATAAATGATATAAACACACACATATATATATACAAGACTATATATTAGTATATATTATATCTATAGTAGATCTATAGATTTATATTTTTTGTTTGGATAAAATGAATCCTAATCCTAGACTAGTAGATCTAGTACTAGTAGACTCCTGATCAGGATTTATAGTATTATTCTGTAATCGAGAAATTATATATATATACTGGCTACTGCCAGTACTGGTAATGTCTTATATAGGCCTAGTCCTAGACCTAGTCCTAGTCACCTAGTTCCAGTCAGAATCTTCAGATTCATGAGATTGTAATCATTCATTCATTCATCATTGTCATTGTTGTTGTTTTTTTTGTTATTGTAGATTTGTACCAGTAAACTGTTACTGAGTAACTTCATATTTAATAATAAAGCTAAAGCTAAATTGCCTAAATATGTTATTTATACTATATCAGTATATATGACTATATGGTTGATCTAGAAAATTCTAGATAAGATTAGCCAGTTGACTACTTCAAAGTTGGTCAATTAAGTTATGAATTATAATAATTATATAGAAAATTATTATTATAAAAATTTTAAACATTGACTTAATGTCCCCAATACTGCTTACTGGCAATAGCTATCTCACTTATATTATATTTATAGTATACTTTAGGCCTAGATTGGCATTTTACGTCTCGAGAGATGATCTTTTCCCCTTGCAAACTCTTGTGTGACTAAAGAGGCCAATCCTTGATACACAGCTGTGATCGCCGGTTGAGGATATATGTAATCACCAGGCGCCGTTGCATTTTCACCCTTCTTTCTGCTTCTGTTGTGTATGGCATCTGCAATCCAAGACCCCTCCTTTATGCTCTCTCTCCATGTGGATCTATCCAGTGCCACCTCTTCCCAGCTGCCAGTGTCAATCTTGAAGTGCTTCATATCGCGCTTGCATACATCCGTATAATGTAAAAGTGGGCAACCAGCGGCTCTTCTGCCTTCTAATAGATCGCCATACAGGATGTCCTACGAATGGTAGCTCACAATGAAAATGACCTCCAGAACGCGGTAAACGAATTTGCCTACGCTGCCACCTCTTTCGGCCTATCTATAAACCTCGGGAAACAGAAGTCATGTTCCAGAAGTCACCCAATGAAACATACTCAGCCCCAAGGATCACAGTAAACGGACAGCCCCTTAACGTGGTAGACCACTTCACATATCTTGGTAGCATAGTGTCAAATGACGCCTCACTTTCAAGGGAAGTTGATAACCGTCTGGCCAGGGCCAGTAACGCTTTTGGACGCCTACAGGCGAGAGTTTGGAAGAACAAATCGCTTCGCCTACCTACAAAAATAAATGTCTATCAGGCAGTGGTTCTCTCAACCCTCCTATATGGCTCTGAGACATGGACACTATATAGAAAACAGCTAAGACTCCTTGAGCGCTTTCACCAAAGATGCTTGCGCTCCATCATGGACATACGATGGCAAGACCGCACTACAAACAGTGATGTCCTTGCGAACGCCGGTATGGACAGTATAGAGGGACTTCTTATGGTCCGACAGCTACGCTGGTCAGGGCCCGCATCCCGTATGGGAGACGAACATATGCCAAAGGCAGTCTTTTTTGGTGAGCTAAAAGGTGGTCGACGTAACAGAGGCGCCCCACGGAAACGCTTCAAAGACCAGCTTAGGCGTCAACTTTCCTTGGCTGACATAGAAGAGAGCACCTGGCTGCAAGCGGCGTCGGAACGAGACAGCTGGAGGTCACTCACAAAGGCTGCGGGATACACATTTGAGACCAAAAGAAAATCTGCCGCCGAGGACAAACGCAGACGACGAAAAGAAAATCTAAACTGACCACCTGTGGACAATGGTTTTGCTTGCCCTGGATGTGGCAAAATATGTAGATCACAGCTGGGACTGCACGGCCATGGCAAACACTGTATTCCTCACTAATCTTCGGACTCGAAGACAAGCCTATTATTATTATTATTGTATTGTAAAAAGACTTTTTTCCAGATTGCTTATGACTTTTGTTTTCACACCATTGTTAGTCCTTTATTTTCAAGCTCCTGAATCTTTTATATTGACTTTTCTTTCTCTAAATATTCCTAAATTATTGTAACAAATCTCTACTATCCAGGCTCTCTCCAAACTGCACCACATGACACAAGAACTTAAAGACTTGACACACCGTTCTGGCTCTGACTTTACCTCGTACTCGTCACATCGTGAGGTAACGTGAAGTGATTCTGACACACTCGCTCTTATATAGCGTCTCTACTGGCCTTCATGAACCTTCTTGACCATTCCAGTTGATCACTTTCATATCTTATCTTATATAATACAGACGTTACTTCAAAACAGAAGATGATTACGTCCTATGCATTCAGTCATGCATATTAACCAATGACTTAAATTCTTCCAAAATTCTGCCAAGTCACTGGTTTTCCTGGTTAGCTCAGGCAGCCCATTCCATGCTCTAATGGCACTAGGTAAGAAAGACGTGACTTGCATGTGTTATCGTTACGACACTGGTCCTTGCTGAACTTGCGTGTATTGTCACTAGTCACAGTTGACCGCCCATCGTGTGCTGGACTGGGGCAAGTTGGGTAGGCTAAAACACACAGCACTACCCCCATCTGTGTCACCAGGTTTATAACATTATGTTTATTACATCAATATCAAGGTCTTCGAGATTTTTAATCTAACATTAAACAAGTTTTATTTCTACCAGATTCACAATTTGACCTAAAACCTGGTCAGCTCTTTCTCTTCAGTATTGCGCACTTAAGTGTGACATGCAGAAAGATCCAAGTGGACGGCACTAATATAATAAGGCTTGTCTTTGAGTCTGAAGATAATGAGGAATGCAATATTTCCTGTGGCTATGCAGCCCAAGCTGCTACCTTTATATTTTGCCACATCCAGCACAGGCATAGTCATTGTCCATTGGTAGTGGATTTTCTTTTAGATTTTCTTTTTGCCGTCTACGTTTGTCCTCAGCAGTGATTTTCTTTTGGTCTCAGATGTGTTTCCCTTAGCCTTTGTTAGTGACCTCCAGCTGTCTCTTTCTAAAGCCACCTGCAACCAGATGCTCTCTTCTATATATTAGTACTTAAAACAATTTTTAAAAAAATCAATTTTGATTCTATTTAAGGATTAATTTTTATTGACATTGACCAATTTTGGATGTTCCCCAGACAAGCAAATATATAGGCCAATTAACATTTCATTCAATAATGAAGAACGCTTAAGTAATTGGAAGAAGGAAAAGAGGCAATAAACAAAATGATGGGAATATAACATCAAGGAATGAATGGGTTTCGTTCTTGGCAAGAAAGAAGGGAAATGGTTAATGGGACATTTTTTGTTACACAATGATTTAAAAACCTTTAAAGAAAAATATTCATTGGGTGTCATTGTTATAATAGTGAAGCAAAAACATGAATCTTAACATTTCCTTGATTGTTCTCTTAATTCTAATTGTTCTAATTATAAATTGTTCCATTTTTAGGCAAGGAAAGTGTTAAAAGCATAAACATGAAGACATAGGAATTCAATTCATATTCTGTGTCAGACTTCTATCTCAAATTGTCATGGCAACAAGAGCAGCGACTTGTAAGTCAGATTTTAAAGTGTTTTTTTAAGTTCTTTTTTATCCATGTTTTAAAAAGATTTGATCATAGTTGTTTTTTAAAGACTGTTCTCAATCTTTTTTTTTAAACTTATGTTTTACAGTTACATCTAAAATAAGAAATTTAAAGGAATACCATTACAAAATTATCAACAATGTGGCTCCTTTACCCACTGGAATAGATATAGCAAATACACTGAAGTATTTCTCACAGACTCTCCTTAGGTAAGAAAATATTTTTATAATCTTTTAGAATGTGCACACAGTACAAATGAACTTTTAAAATATTCGTATATAAAGTGAGATATAGTGGCAGAGTGATAGATAAAACGTGATTAGAACATTCATAAATAAAGTGAGATATAGTGGCAGAGTGATAGATATAGCATGATTAGAACATTCATATAAAGAGTGAGATATAGTGACAGAGTGATAGATATAGCGTGATTAGAACATTCATATATAAAGTGAGATATAGTGGCAGAGTGATAGATATAGCATGATTAGAACATTCATATATAAAGTGACATATAGTGGCAGAGTGATA
>JADKLZ010000104.1:2635295-2648509 GCA_021533235.1 Biomphalaria straminea
TGATTAGAACATTCATATATAAAGTGACATATAGTGGCAGAGTGATAGATATAGCATGATTAGAATGTTCATATTTAAAGTGAGATATAGTGGCAGAGTGATAAATATAGCATGATCAGAACATTCATATATAAAGTGGCAAAGTGATAGAAATAGTGTCGTTAGAACGTTGATATATATAAAGTGAGATATAGTGGCAGAGTGAGAGATATATCGTTGTTGTATGTTTATATATATATATATATATTTAAAATCCATTTAGAGAATGATCAGGTGTTTGTTGACAGATTTAGATCAACATAGCCACTGGTTATCCATTTATTGTTTTTCTGAATGATAAGTTTTTAAGAATCGTACATGTTTTCTCTTAGTGTTCTGAAAGATGTTCCCAGCATACCTGTTGAAAATTATGGGCTGCGACAGAAAGACAGTGTGAGATTGTCTATCTTTCCAACTTTGAACTACTCTGGTCTGTACCAAGCTGTTCTAAGCATCCTTGATTTGGTGCCAACAATACAGATTGGACAACTTGGTATGTAATTCTATACTTACTTAATATTGTTCTTATAAAAAAATAGCACCATTCAGGGCTGGCCCTAACAGTTGCGGGGCCTATTCGAAATGGATTGTGTGGGGCCCAGTCTGGGTAGGGATAAGCATAATGTCAAAATGACGATTTTGTATTAGAAAATACATTCGACTTTGCAATAAATTTGTATTAAATGAAAGCTGACAATGCTTTTATTATATACAAGTTATAATGTAATGTTATAATGCATAGGTTGCATTGGCCTAAGGCCGGCCCTGGCACCATTATTCATAAGAGATATTTGAAAACAAGTGATTTTTTATTTGTTGGGCATTGCATAGATTTAGCTCTGTAGCTCACTGTTTTCAGTTAGTGTCGCACAAGAGACTAAAGCTTTTTTTTTAATGAGAATCAGCCTGCTTATACAATCTTACATTTTCTATACTAAATTGTCTGATATGGTTTAGTACTGACTTTTTTTGTTTTCCTAATAGCTCTAGGTGAAGCCGTTCTCAATGTCCTCGGTTGGTTGGTACCATTTTTAGAGCATGATCTTTTGGATGCTCTCCCATACACTGTGGCCACCACTTTGGCCATCTTTCCTCCTACTCTACACAAAGATACCATTGACCTTCTGTGTACCAGTCTCCTTCCCATGACTCTGAGTAAGAAAACACTTTGTTTTAATTAGTTAGCTCATTTTTAGCTTTTATTAATATAGTACATATAAATGTTTTAACAAGAAATTTTTTGTTATTCCACCAGCATATATATTTTACCCAATAAGTTTTGTGTTTCTGTGTTTATTTTTGTTGTATAACTCATTTGTATTATTTGATGTTGTTTGTATAGGCTCTGATGACTGTGAGGAGCCAACGTATGCCAGTGAATCAGCAGCTGCCATTATAACTATGGTTTTTCAACATACAGAAAATGGAGGTCAGTACACCATTTTTATGGATATCATATTAACTGCAATTTAAGATATAGCTCTCTTTCTATTATATTTATATTAAATTATATTTAAATTGCCAGTTGTAGTGTAAAAATTATATTAAGGTAATGTAGTATCTTTTTTTTTTCAAACTTATAATTTTATCTATTTTTTTCTGATTTAATAACTTTGTATTTTTTTTAGCATTTCATTCCCAAATCCTGGAGTGCTTCATGAGTCTGAAAAGAAATGTTATAAAGGTAAGTGAATGTAAAATCTATTTGTGAGTTTGAAATTTCTGAATTGAATTAATTGTAATTTTTATTACTAAAAAATATAGATTTACTAAATTATTATAGTACTATTATATTAGATTGTGAGGACTGACTAGGTTATTGGGTCACCTTTTGAATGCGTAAGAGAGAAAAAGTTATTTATGAATAAATGTAAACAATCGTCAGTTATAAAGTCTTAAAGATGGATAAAAGGTTGAAGAAAATTAGAATAAATGTGTCAACAATCCAGAAAACTCTTTGTATGAGACTAGTTAGTTTTGCTTCTTTTACATATTGGAGTCATTGTTCTGTGGTCAATGTTCAGTGGCCATTATTCTGTGATGGATGGTTTTTGATCATCAGTATCTTCATTTGCTTTATTGATTCAACAATAATAAGACTAAGACTGCTTTATTGATCCTTATGGAAATTGGTTGTGATTACAAGGACTCATTTCTCATATAAAGACACCACAACAGAAACATTCACATAAGTAGAACAAACACAACATAATATGGCTGCATGGTTTTGTGGTATGCGCTCTGGACTGTCATTCTGTGATATCAATGGTCCTGGGTTGAACCCTGCCATCCCCTGTTGTCCTGCTGGAGGTTTGGGCTAGGATGTAATTGTTTAAAATATGAAGGAACATCCTAAACATGTCAAACAAATCAACAAAGAAAGCAGTCTATAGAGTTTCCTTGTTTAGATGTTCTTATTTATTTATGATTATAATGCAAGACTAAAATGTTTATTTTTAGGATGTCCTAAGTATTATAGCCTATGGACCACCATCAGCTAAATCACCAGCAGCTCACCTTTTGTTCTATTACTGGCCACAGTTGAACCCTGCACTCAGTGACAGAAGGGGCATCCACTACAAATATTGTGGTAGGTCTATGCAGATGTACTCATTTATCAAATTTTGTTCTGTAGTGTACTTGTTGACATTATCTCTAATAAAGGCTTATATTTTAAACTAAAGACAATAAATATATTAATATTTTCCTTTTAGTGTTTTTTTTTTCTTCTCAATTTTAATCTATTTCTTGTATACATTTTTTTTTTATGCTAAGCCATGGAATTCCCAGGTCAGTTCCCACCTTAATAGTCTGTCTATAAATGTTATTGTATTGTTTCCCTTTTTCTTTCCCTATTAAAAAAAAAAAAAAAAATAATATTCATATGAAAATGTTTTTTTTTATTTTTATTTTTAGCTTGGCCAGCTATTTTATGTCAAAGAAAAGGATGCATAAATGAAGGAAACTGTCAAGCAGTTAAAGTAAGTATACAATGATGTAATAAATGTTCATATTTTGAGTATTATTGATGAAAAAGAGAAATATGTAGTAGAAATTTTATCTTTGGCTTGCATTTTATAAAGATGAAGAGTACATATGAGCCTTCTTTATAAAACATTTAAACTATTTAGAGTACAAAAAAATACATATTCTTGCAAAATATTTAAGAGATTAAAATATAAACCAGATACAAAAGCAATTTTGTGATTATGTTATAAATTTAGTCAAATGTTTTCTTCAGCATTAATAAAATCTTACAACTACAGAAACATTTTAAAGAACCAACTAAAGAACATGTTAAAGTATATTCAAATAACGTTAAAGAACTGTACATTGGACATAAATTCCAATTATCTTAATTTTACTGGTTAATTTACCTTACATAATCTTGATTTATATATGCATTGAACTTTTACATGTTAGTTGAAATGAATTTTGGTAATTTCTGTCGTGATTGATTGCAAATTTTCACCTAAATCAACAGATGTGCATCAATCCAGCTTTAGCCATTCACTCTGGGGACTCACCGCCACCACTGTACATCTGTAGTGACTGTGCACAGACTTTAAAAAAAGATCACGGTGGATACATGGTAGACCTGCTGATGCCCATGCCACATGTTTCTTCAGTTTGTGAAAACAAGGTACTAAAGTGTGGTGACCTTTTTCCCTTCTTTCAATAATGTTATTCATCTATATTTTCCAATTATCATCTGTTTCTTTGGACAAAAGTTAATGAACATGGTGTCATGTGGTCAGTACAATGACCAAAGGCCTTTAATTTTCCCAACTAAAGTCAGGTCTCCATTAGGGCTGGGTGGACTTGGTGGAGCTATAAAAATTCAGAAATTCAAAATCTGTCTTCAAAGGAGATTTAAACAACCCAGGTTTGGAAGCCAAGTGCTTAACTACTCAGCCACTGTCCCCCCACATAAAATACTGTACTTCTCCTTAATCTTCAGACTTATTATTCCTAAAATGTTTCATATTTAGTGTACTCCTTTAAGTTTTTTTTTAATTCATTTTTTTTGTATCTAACCATCCCCATTCAAAAAAAAAAAAATTGAATATAATGAAAAGAATCAATACTAGAACAAGACAATGAAATCTGGCCAACCTTAATGTAAACTGTGGTTGTCACTTGTTTCCATTGTCATTATGTGCAAATTACTTGGCATATTTGTAACTTTTATCTTTGCACTCTGTCATCAGAACTGCAAGTCATCTCAAAACATTGCAGTTTGTACATGCTTTTCAATTGACTGTGCCAGCTTCAACAGTAACCGACCAATTAGATACTGCAGTTCATGTCATGAAAGACGCCATGGCTCAAGTGGCTCCGTTAACCACATTTACCACACAAGCATCATAGACATCTGGAGCTGTAGTCCAGAGTTACAGAGATATTTGATGGATGCCATTGTCAGGTGAGTTTATTAATATGAAAAATTGTATGAGAGTACATTTTGTACATAATAAAATAAATGATCCAAAATTACATTAGTCAAATTGCAATAATATCTTCTTTTTTTATTTTTAGTTATTTTGTTATTCTCTAAGAAATTCAAAAAAGTTTTTTTTAATTTAAAAAAAAACAACACATTTAGTAATCAGACAACTAGTTTCTGAGCTTGTCACCACCAATTGATAAATTAATTGTATTGGTACACTGATGTTCTCCAAAGCTTGACCATTTAGTAAGAAGATACCAGGCTATCCCTTATGTTTAACCATAAATATTCATATATTTTTACTTCTGTAGCTTAATAAGTCAAAACTAAAAATGTTTTCATTTTTATAGTGAATCCTTCCTTTAGAAACAGTGTCAACGAATTTAATGGATCTTTAGATTGCTATTAATTTTTTTAATCAAATCAAAAGAGGACCTAGTAATGCACTTGTTAGTCAAACTCTAAAGATTTAGTATTGAAGAGATTGAGATATTAGAGTCTGTGGCCACTTAACATTCTTATATACTGATGACAAAAAAACTGGTAAAATTTTAATTTACACTTCCCACTAGTATATTTTCTATCCCACAAGATTGTTCACAATAAGCAAGTGATATTAACTGAAAGTTACTAGGCTCAAAACATACTTCTTGATAGCTAAATGTTACCATGTTTATAAAAAAAAAAACTCTAATTTTAACGCTTAAAAAGTTTTATGTTTATTTAATGACCCTGACATTTGTTGATAATAGCCTTTTGAAAGAAGCCACACCCATTGGTACAAAAAGAATGGTTGAAATGGGGGAGGACTTGCGCCGCATGACAGACGAGGAAGAGAATTTTGATGTTGACGATGCAGGAGAAAGGAAACTTCTCAGTCGTTATGGAATTTGGTTGTTAGTAGAGCTTTGTAAACCAGCTGAAGATATACCGATTGTAAGTAATAGTTAGAAGTCTATATTAATATTGTATCAAAATAAGCTAGTTAAATTTACAGAAATTTATTAAGTTCAAAACATACTTCTTGATAGTTAAATTTTACTCCTGTTGCTAGGTACACTCTAATTTTATCACTTGAAAAGTGGAAACTAATGTTTAATTCTCTTTTGTTTTTAAGTGTTTATTTAGACTTAATATGAAAACAATCTAAATCCTTATCAAATGTGTGTATTTGCAGGAGGTGCTTGGTCGTCTGTTAGGAATGCTGTTCCAGTGGTTTGATGCCACTGCCTATCTCCCAGATGGTAAGCACTAAATCAATTGAGGTCATCTTCATTATTATTATTCCCCTTGTCAGACATTTTAAATAGGTTATTATTCTCTTTCAGACAACATAGGAAATGCTATAGAAAGACTTAAACCTGAGGTAATGTGGTCAATATTGCAAATTTACAATAAAATTTAAATAGATAATGTTTTGTTTTAAATAATCATTTTCTTTACACATCTTTTATTCATTCCATATTTCTTGCTTATAGCTAGAAATTTAAAAAAAATTATATACGTCAAATATGAAAAGTACCTGTAAAATTAAAAAAAAGCAGAAAATACTTGTGATTAATGATATATTTTTCAGATAAGTAACTATATTCTTGACTCATATTTTTTAGCCTATATAAAAATGTCTTTTTTTTTTTGTTGTTTTTAATTGGTTTATGAATGTCTTAAGTTGATTCTGAAATTTATATTCATTTTTTGTTTTAGTACATCCACAACTGGTTGCAGGAAGTCATGAAGACTCACTTTGAGGTGATAGTTTCTTGTTTACTGCCTCATCCTGTTGAATATTCCAGAGTTGGAGGATTCTGGTAAGAATGGATACTTTACAGCAACTGTACAAAATTAGTTTCATGATTCTTGTGTTGCATGTTTATGACATTATATAAAAATAAATAGCTTATAAGTAAACTCAGTATAATCACTACATTACTATTGGTTAAACACTATCTTTAGTTTATTACATTTGTAGTTGTTTGTTTTAATTGTTTACAATAAAGCTCACACAAATCTCTTTCCACCTTATTACTGTCAGGTTCTTTTCTTGGCTCATTAGGGGTTACTTACGAATGATTACTACAGATCTATAGTAAACACTTATTGATAACAAATATATTTTAAAAAGAATCTAGATCTACCTTTCTCTCTTGTGAAATCACAAGTTGTCAATTAACTGAATTTCCATTAGATTGGATCAATACAAATTATTGTATCTTATCTCTTATTAATTATATAGAAAACACTCAGCAATAGCAAGCAAAAAATCTGTCCTCTTCTACTTAAACTAACACAAACACCAGTTCAGAAAACAGCTGACTACCGATTTCTTACTATCTTACAAGGAAAACTCACATTCAAAAACATCACATGTATACTGTTCACATTCATATCTGGGGATATAAACAATGGGATATAACTCTTCCATACCAAAATACCTACAGAGAAATAACATTCTCTCTCACCATACCTGCCCCCAATTTCAATTTTTGACAATTTCATACAACCCTGCTTTGACAGGCATGCTTTCACTGAAGTTCATTTAAATCTGCTAAGAAAAATTCTTGTGTTGAACAAAGACAATATTCCTTGAAAGACTTTAAAAAAAAAAACATTTTGTAATATAAGAATTGTAATGGCTGTTTGATAATTATATGCGCAAATATTATAACCTTTGGTTCAAAATATTCTAACACTTGCATCTTAAGGAAAAATATTTGTGCAAAAGATATTTAATTTAGTCAGTTGTCATATAGTGAGTCTATTCATCCTTAGCATTTTTTTTGTAGCAAGCTAAATGAATAGATTGATAGTGTGACCAAATGCAATTTTATTTTTATTTTGAAGATGAAATTACACTGGTTTGTTTCCTTATGCATTTTAGATTTAAAGCATTATTACTGAAACAAATGTCTTTAACAGGGATAATTTATGCACCAGAACAACTCAGATTAAAGAAGGACTCAATTGCTTTTTTTGTCTGGTGCCCTATGATGTCATCACGTTTGAAGTAAGTTTGACATTTTTTTTAAAGACTGCTACAAGTTTTTTACAATAGTTTGTAGAACTATCTTTTTTTTTGAATTCCTAAAAGAAAAATATGGTTCATATATAGTCCACCACTAAACAATTATATTCTTGATCCCTTGTTTAAAATTTAAATTTGGCCTTAAACTTATGAAAAATAAATCAAACAAACTTGTGTGTTTCTGAAGTTGTTAAATGAACATTATTAAATAAGGTTTAAATAATAGTGTCTCCTAAAAGCTTCTAAATTTGAATAGAAATAAAATATAAGTTGCATTGTCTTAAAAGCATTACAAAATAAATGTATACTTCTCTAGATCTGGGACTATGTTATGCCCTATTGGCTGGAAGCTATACGCACAGAAGTACCAGAAGATGATTTGCATGAGCTGAAAGTTTTATTAAGGTATACAGACATCTTTTAATTAGACCTACAGTTGACCTAAAAGATAATGTTAAATTCTCTTAGTAGCTCATTTGTCAATTTCCTAAAATTTTAAACGGGAAAACAAATTTTATTAATGTCTTTTCCTTCTTCTAAGTTTTATATACAAATTTTATTTTAAAGTGTTCTGTTTTTTCAGCAAAGCTTTTGACATTGATATGTGTCCTCTTCCTTTTACTCTTGTGAAAATGTACAACTTTATCAGTGATAGATTTGATGATTCCAGCGCAGCTGTGATGGAGCAAGCTCTTCAGTGGTTACAGGTATGAAATGAATCCAATCCCTCACTTGCAGTATTTACCTTAGTAAACTAGAGATTGTTACAAAAATAAAAATCAAAAATAATTATCCAAAGTGATTGCAATTAAACTATACACGTTGCCTTAACATTTGTCTGTATTGCTTTATCTTCTTTTATTATGTAAAATTGATCTTAAAAATAGTTAAAAATCAAAATGTAAACAAAGACCAGACTTCTGGGTTTAAATGCATCTTAAAGATCCCCAATAGAGTGACTGTTGAGTCATTATTTTAAATTTTGAGGTGCAGTCAGCCATTTTTTTTTAATTTTTTTTTTTAGATTTACCCCTGCTATTGAGAAAAACTACCATATGTATGTGCTATCTGTCTTTTTGACTGATTTGTTTAGATGAAATAAACAAAAAAATACATGCAATATTAAAGCTAATGTTGATACATTCCTACAAATTAAATGCATTCAATAATATGCACACACAAATGTAAAACAATTTATGGACAGGAGAATGCTTTGATTTGTAGCTTAAGATGGTATTACATTCTAGATCTTTTCTCATGCACTTCTTTACTGGTGGTTTATAAAAATAGTTCATTTGTCATGTAATCCAGGTGATGAAATAACTGTTTGTGCTATAGTAGGTTGTATTTTAAATTAATTAACATTTTCTTTCATTCAGATCTTGTCCAGGCTTGACATCGTTATTCCAATGCATCAAATTCTGAGAATGTTTAAGTGTGGTGTGGACAAAATCAGTACAGACTCTGATGTTGCTGATCTGCTTCAGCATACTCACTCCATTCTGACCCCTGGGTCTCCAATACGAGAGCATGCTGCCCCTCTTAGCCCTGAAAGATTCCCACATATACCAGATCCTTGTGAGCTGTATGACAGAGAATCTGAACTGGTTCTTCCTTGTTTTATAATGATGTTGGATCTCTGCCTAAAACAGGTAAATTTTCCTTTTTTTCTTTAATCCATTAGAGTTTTTAATAAAATATTTTTGTTTTTAAAATTACTTTTGTATATCCCATCATTCATGCTATTACATGCTCAGTCCACTCTGGTCCAGTGGCGTCACTAGGGTCGTTGTCACCTGGTGCAGTTAGCTTACTCTCCTACCTCATCAACTTTCCCCAAAATTCCTTAAAAACTATGACACTAAAAACCGTCTCAAAAGGACCAATTTCATACAGGAATCTGTTAACCTAAAAAAGAAACACCAACTCGAAAAAGTAACCCTAAAATCCTCGATACAACATAATGAATCTCCACCCTGGGACGAAAGCCCTCTTCCTACTATAAGGGACCATATTGAAAACATAAAAAGAAAATCTGACTACAGACCAACAGAGCTCAAGGAAATAGTGAACTGTTTTCTTCAAACCAATTACCCTTACGATCAGTTGATCAGAGTTTACACAGATGGATCATCCCACAAAGCCACCACAAATGGAGGAGCTGGAATTCTCATCGAATGGCCAGATGGAAAAAAACTAGAAAAATCCACTGCAACTGGAGAACTCTCTGACAGCCACAGAGCAGAAAGGGAAGCACTAACACTAGCTGCTACTATGCTAGCTAATCATCCGAGTTCCCCACACAGTCAGAGTGTCTTGCTGACCGATGCGAAGACAACCCTTCAAGGCTTGCAGAACTCTGGATTCTCTTGTGTTGAAAACCTCAGAGCAGCACTGAAAAAACTCAACAACAACAGCAAAAAGACTGTTGTTCAGTGGGTGCCAGCTCATATTCAACTAGAGGGAAACGAGAAGGCTGACACACTCGCCAAGGGTGGAAGAAGTGGCTCACAAATGAACTCTGCACTCTACCTGGAAGAAATGAAGAAATTAATTATAAATAAAATAAATGAGAAATGGACAAGCTCACATCCAAATCACAAGAAAGATGATGCTTACTATAAGCTATCCCGACAAGATCAACGTGTAATCTTTCGACTTAGGACCGGACACAACAGAATGCGACAACACATGTACCGGAAGCTCAAAATTGGAACCAGTGATATCTGCCCATGTGGAGTGTCATCAGAGAATGCAGACCACGTCCTCCAAGACTGCGCTCTTTACCAAGAGGCCCGACTAAGACACTGGCCCCAAAACACCCCAATAGAAAGAAAACTATATGGAGAGCTCCCTGACTTGGAAACCACTGCGCAGTTCATCTCAGATATTGGTGTAGTGATCTGAACCCTCCAACATAACAATGAGAACGAAGAAGAAGAAGAAGTATGGATGGTTTGTTCTTTTTTTTTTTTTTAATCAAACAGTGATCTAATTACCCACTTCAATGATTGTTACACGTGTGTACCTATTCTATTTTTAAATTTCATTGTCTATGACATAATACCAATATTTATTACATTTATGAAAACTCAAAACAGACTTAACATCCACTATACATGTTTCGTTAAATATTCCAGACAACAACAAAAAAAAAAACAAATTGACATTATGCCAGTGTTTTTCTAACTTTTTCTCTTGACGCCCATCAAAACCAAAAATATATTTTCGCTGCCTTGGTGTTGGGACAGAACCTCTGGGTGCCAAGCTTGTTGCTAACCTAGAAAGTTTCTACTAAGTACATTAAATTTAATAATTTAATTTCATTAACATTGGTATCACTTTTACTTGATTAGTAAAATATGGAATAACTACAATTTTTGGTCCATACAAGAATACTGCTTTCACCTTTTTCCTTTTAGGGAATGTGTACATAATATATAAATAGAATAAAATAAATATATATATATATGTATGTATTAAATTTTATATAAGCTAGAGTAACTTATTTTGTTTTAATTTGTTTGCTTTTGCCGAAGTGTAATTTTTTTTTCATTTGGATGTCACAACCTGGTGAGTGTCACTGCCACTGCTCTGGCCCAATCTCTTTTCAGGATTTAAATTCATTAAGAGTTATAATGTTTTATTATATCCAGTGACCAGAGTATTTATGTGACCAAAGTATTTTTTTTTATCACTTCCATAAGATGGAGCTACAGGAAGCGCCACAACATTTAGGCATCTACAATGAGACCAGCAGAGAAGTTATGGCCTTGTTGACTTGTATGCTGTGTAAAAAATGGGATGGCCAGCACACATGTGATACAGAAACTAAGCGTGTCAACTGCACCTACTGTCAAAACATTGCTCTGTGGCACCAGTTGTCTGCCCAGCTGATGGAGCATGTATGTCCTAGAGATCCTCTGAAAATCCCCAGTAAAGAGCTGCCCAAACTGGATGACTTAAAACATCAGACAATCACAGAAGCTCAAAGTAACTATTGACATTTTCTATTTGTAGATTATTTGCTGAGATATCTTGAAAAACAAATATTTTTTTTAAATTGTAAAATAGTATGCTTTAGGTGTTTGATCTAACCACCCCCCCTTTTGATTTAGCCTTACCTTTTCCTATTCTGGACTTGATTTATTCTCTTTCATTACTTGACTTTATCATCTTCCTTTACTTGACTTACTCTTTCATTACTTGACTTTATCATCGTCCTTTACTTGACTTACTCTTTCATTACTTGACTTTATTACCTTCCCTTACTGGTTGTCTTACCTTGTTTCTTTATCAATCTTCACTGTAGCCTAAACTCCTTCTTCACTCTACAGCACTATATGAATTAAATTATTATTATTAAAGTAAACTCTGAAATAAAACCTACAACTATCTGTTGATTATAGCCGTAGAGTGGTATTGGCCTGCAACAGTCAATTACCACTTTAAAAAAATACTAAGAACAGGCAGGAGGAAATGCAAATACTCTATTACTCTTTAATCGTCGGACTCATATATATATATATATATATATATATAACTAAATTAACTTATTTTATTTGCTCAAACAGAAAAACTAACCCTTTGTTCAACTTACTACTGTTTGGCAAGTTTTAGAAAAAAAATTTTTTTGACTTAAGCATATCATCACATCTTTAAATATAAGTGTGCAATGAATTTTTATCTCATGCATTAGCCAATATTTAAAAAGTGTTACTTTTTTTGTTCTAAGATGAAAGCAATGATCAAGATGAGGAGAAAGAAGACCCAGTGTTTGATACATCCACAATGCCTATGTATCTACAACTATATAATGCTCTACTCGAGGTAACTAATTATTAATACTTTGTTATTTAATGCTTGATTATCACATGGACAGGGATGTTCAATGGGTTGTGTGCTTGGCTTCAAAACTAATTTTTAGATCTCTTTGAGTCCGCCCTTCTCAAATGAGTGCATCTATTTTTTAGAAAGTACAATTATTGCTCATACAAGTCATCAGTATTGTCCCTTATAATCCCACCAGGTAGCAGATAGCCTTAGTTGTTTTTTTAGTCTTTCTTAACATTGTGCATAGACAGTCTGATTTCTTGTGCACAATGACCTACCACCTTTACTTCATTAGAGCTGGATGGATTCCCAGTTTTCACCAAGATTTGAACATGGGTCCTTCAGTTTAGAAGCTTAAAACTTTAGCTCTCAGCCACTGCGCTTTTGTCTAGTGAACTAGTTTTATTTATTAAATTATTTTGAATAGTAGCCGATTTGAATTGAATGAAAGAAATTACTGTCTTATTTCACAACAAATTTTGCTACCTAATGCCACCAATCAGATCAAATCCAGGTCAAAAAGACTGGGTTTATTGCAGTTTAGCTTTTCGAGTCCATTGCTTGAGATAATATATAAATGTTAAGGCTATTTTTTAATGGTAATTTTTTTGGCATTTAAAATATTTACAAAAATGGCTTCCATTCTTTAGAGTTTAGTCAGTGTGACAGATGTGGATGCCCTGTTTGCTGTGTTGTCTTCACTGACTTACCTCATACTCCATGGAGAATGTCTCAACTACACCATCAATCAGTATACACAGTTTATCACACTATCCTTCCGAAGAAGATTTATTCCCAAGTGAGTTCTGTGGAAAATTACTTCTGTTTTTATTTCAATTTCTATTTATATTGTTTATATATATTGATTAT
>JADKLZ010000104.1:2657043-2678192 GCA_021533235.1 Biomphalaria straminea
TGCCTCCACTGTAGACAAACTATTACTTTATTGCTCATATACAAAGTCTAGTTTTGATGATTTTTTTCTTTCTTTTTTTTTAAAGATCCTCATTTCTGGAAGACAATGGCAGCAGCTTTGCTTGACTTCAGTGAGCTGCCTTCCCATGCTCCTCTACAGTATCTTCTTGAAGTAAGTAGTTGGCATAATAGTTCTTTGTCAGACTAGGGGACTTCAAATGGACTGGCTTATAAACAAGTCTAGTTAATGAATAAAAAAAAAGTATTTTTAATTCAAGTTTAATTTACAGAAAAATTTAAAATACATTGAGCTACTTGCTCTCCAGTAAAACCTTATTGATCAAGTTGAAATCACTTCATAGTTTTTGTGCATGCATTCTTATTTTGCTGGATTTAAAATGAAAAGATAATATGACACTTTTTTTTTGTTTCTTCAAGGGCCTAAATGAATGCAAAAATTTAGCTCAAGATACAATCATGCTTCTTTTGAATAACACCTCAACATACTTAAACTGTGTGTCTTTGGAAACCCCTGTTCCCACCTGGACAGCCATCTTGACCCACTTTGACACATTCCTACGTCGCCTGCCGTCAGTTCTTCCAAGCCCATGTGACACAGCCCCAATAATGAAGATCATTATCACATTGCTGAAAGTGTCCTGTATTGGCAGTGTCAGAGTAAGCATCCTTACATAAGTGTTATAAAATGGACAATTCAATTATAATTTTGTATGAAACTTATGAATTTAATTAGAGGCAGTGTCTGAATGCTGGATATTTTCCTAGCAACTAAAGGTATGAGTGTTTTAGACATCCTAAAAGAAGCAGTGTGCCCGCAAGAAACATGCTTAGGAACAGTCACTTGCTATGTGACATGTGACTCTTTGGACTGTCATCCTCGGCTCACCTTCAAGTGGTAGGCTAGGACAAGATCATTAACTTTCAAGGATTGAAGCTTATTAAAAAAAAATGGTGTTCCTAAGTGCTTTGGCTTGTTATTCCCTTCTGTGCATGCCATAGTTGCTTTGTAGAAGCAATTTCTAGAGCTGCCCTTTACTTCCAATATATATAATTGTGAGCATTTTAAAAAAAAATATTTTTAACCAATTGGGAACTTGAGACCAGATTAGCATCTAATATCTGCTGAAGCCTGACTTACAAGTTACATGAATTAAGCTCTCTTGAGTGCACTCAGCTCCAAATGAGTTGTTGTGTAAGTCTTATAACACTCAAGTATATCCTATGTACTTTTATTGCTTGGTCTAGTGCTATGTACTCTGTACTGTCACCTTAATGATCCAAGTTTCGAACCTGCTCACCACCATCACTCAACATCCTGCAGGAGGTTTAGGCTAGGATCTAATAATCTTCACCATCACTCAACATCCTGCAGGAGGTTTAGGCTAGGATCTAATAATCTTCACCATCACTCAACATCTTGCAGGCGGTTTAGGCTAGGATTTAATAATCTTCACCATCACTCAACATCCTGCAGGAGGTTTAGGCTAGGATCTAATAACCTTCACCATCACTCAACATCCTGCAGGAGGTTTAGGCTAGGATCTAATAACCTTCACCATCACTCAACATCCTGCAGGAGGTTTAGGCTAGGATCTAATAATCTTGACCATCACTCAACATCCTGCAGGAGGTTTAGGCTAGGATCTAATAATCTTCACTTCTGAAGGAATATCCAAAATATGTAAAAAAAAAAAAAAAAAATGATGTAAAGGTCATCTGTTTTTGTGGCCTACGATTAAAGAGGGTGTTATGTGGCCATCACAAGGATCAACCACCTTTACTTTTCCCCAACAAATGTCAGGTACTCATTAGAGCTAAGTGGACTCAGAGGTGCCCAAAGATCTCGAAATTAAAATTCCCAGTCTTGACCAGGATTCAAACCCATGACTCCCAATTCAGAAGCTAAAACAGTCTAAAAGTAAACACATTATGGGGACACACTTTTAAGATTAATGCTGTGCTGTACAGATCAAAGTCTGCTTCATTATGTTCCCATGAAAGTAACTAAAACAATAATTGATTTTCGGATGAGTTTATATCACTTAATGTACTAATAACATCAGTACTTTGAATCTCTTTCTCTAGAGCATTTTGGAGCCATTTTCTAAGATACTGAGTTTTGTGATCCAGAATTGCAGTTTCAAACTGCAGCAGTTGTTGGATATTTGTTCCTTGTGTAACAGAGCACTCAGCAGAGTAAGTTGTGTGCTGCAAGGTTCAATTGTAAGCTTAGGATTGCTTTAAATAAAAAAAATTTTTTGTTAAAATATGCTCAAATTGATTTTCTCAATTCATTAACAGTTATATGTTAGTTGTTTTTAGTGTCTATATGTTTTAATTTTTAATGCAAAATTAACTCTTTCTCTCCTACAATGATGCCAATGTGGATTTGAGCTCCATTAAACTAAATGGATTTTTGGATTTATAAAGTTCAATTAATGTTGTGTAAAAAGAGTTCTCCTACAATTTAATACTAAATTTAACATTTTCTGGTAACAAACAAATAGTTATTGAAGTTTAATCATAACAGAATAGTGTAAAACAAATGAGCAAAACAAATATTACTATCGAAATGAGGACAATAAGTACGAAGAGAAATAGTTAAAATATCAGACACATTCTAAGAGTGTATATTCACATTTTCTGTTATTTAACTTTTCAACATTGTTTTGTTTCATTTTGTTTACATTGTAGGACAGAGACAAAATGTTTTTGACAAGAACTGTCATTTATGAATTGGTCCAAGCTTTGAAGTTCAAGTCAAGTATACCCGATGAGAATTTGTTGCTCTTAGTTCAGGTCTGTAGTAACATAGTTTAAAACAAAGAATTATTTCTTATGACATTTTTTTTTTACTTATAGGCTAAACAAACAAAAAATGACACAATAAAAATGATTGATTTGAAATGAAAAAAAAAAAAAAAATTTAATCAACCCTTAGTTTTTAGAAGCTTAGTGGCATTTGTTGCTGACTTTCAATATTGTTGTTGATCCTTGGACGGGGAGCAGGTCTTATGGGTCAAGTGGCTGTTGGTCTCTGGGTAGCGAAGTCTGGCACTGGGGAAACATTTCTGATCAGAAAAATTCTTACTTGGAAATCTGAATGGTCAAGTGGTCTGTCCATCTCATCTCAAGTTGCTGCTTATTGAATTTGTCTATTCATAGGGTCTCTGTTTTGTGCCCTCAGTCAGGGTTCAATTTAGGCTCGATAGGGGCTTGATAATTGTTACACAATAGGAACAATTACTACTAGATATATTGAACTTTAACTCCAGAATAACACTAATACTTTGCATGAAATAATACTGATACTTTAATACTTAATAATCTCAAATGGAGCACAATAAATAATGAAATATAGATACAAAACACCAGTCCAGGAAGTACACGTCCAACCTTCCTGGACCGGGAGCCAAACCTTACTGACTTAACACACTCTCCTACATTCAAGGAAGACTAATCATTCAGTCATAACACGTGCAACACTATTCACATTCACTACAAGGGGATATAAAAAGTATCATACAAAAATAACAATGTAACATTCATTCTGGCCATACATCACCCTGACACCCTGGTTAGGGCAATTGGTTGTGAATATGATTTTCTGTACCAGTTGTTCTTATTCTAACATGTGCTTGTAACTTGTCCATGTGAATATGTTCACAACATGTTGTTTTAAGTCACTCAATGTATTAAAGCCTTAATATGTGGACCTGGTTTTCGACTCTATTGTTTCATTATGCTTATAACACCATTATTTCACCATGTTATATATTATAGTCTGTGTAAGGTGTGCATAATTGTTTTCATCACTCTGTAAATAAAAATCGTTGGACTATACTAAGCTTGTTCTATTGTAATTGTTTTGTTTTTTTTTCAGTTTGTTGTATTAGACGCCGGAGGCACCTTGTCCCTATACAACTCGTCAGTGACAGAGACCAGTGCACTTTACAGCACCCAGTCTCCATCCATGGTTACAACCTGTGCATCTGAAGCTATGAGACCAAACCTGAATGACTGCCTGGATTTCATCGCTGATCTTCATACTATCACAAAAATAAAGGTCAGTGCACTAAGAAATGTGAATCTTTTATATTATTTTAATCAAATAAATTTAATATAAACTATTGTGCAGTTAAATTTAATATTATATTTAATTACAACTGCTATCATATGATTTATTTTTGTAAGTGTCTAAGGATAATGAAAAACAGAGAGAAAAAAAATTAATTCACAAGAAAGTAGAAAATAGGTTTCTATCAAGAAATTATAATTATTGATTTTTTTTTAAACTTGTTTTTCCAACATCTTGTTTAGCTAAAATGAAATCATTACAAAACTAATGTTCTAAAAGATGTGAGCCTGACTCTTAGTAAAGAAACACTATTTGAAAGTCTCATTATGTGGAGCTACTAAATTATTTGTATCAAAAAGATACAATTGATCTATTAACTAGAAGGCTTTGTAAATTATATATAACAATGATTTCACTTGAATTAGCAATAACAACCTTTTTATTTTTTGCTTAAACTTTCCCATTCACTAAAATATAGTGCATAAGAATGTTCTTAAAACTGCTGTATACACAGTGTGATTTTTGTCTTTGTGTCCATGTCTGAAGACTAATATGAAGGTAGCAGGAGCCAGTCTCAATGAGGATACACTTGGCAGTCAGCTCAAATCTGGCATTTCTCAATATCTCTCTCTTGAAATCACCAGAGGCAATGGTAGGGACAATCGAGCTATAACCAGATATCTTCCATGGCTGTACCACCCTCCATCTGCCATGCAACAAGGGTCAGTATTTTATTTGACAGTTGTCAAAATATTTTTATTTAAATCATCTTCAATTTTAAGATGTATTTGGATTTGGTGGCTCTATAACAGTGTCAGCATTTAGTTGGCTTTGATCAGAGAAGTAGATATTTTAAATCGTTATATTCTGTTAAAGTTGACAATATATGCTTTTTTTATTTTCTTAATATTTGAGAGCCTTAACAAAAACTGCTTTTTCTGACATGCCTAAATTTAAAAATTAAAATTTTACTGCAAAACAAAATATTTTTTTTTTTAAATATTTATTGAAAAAAAAATTCCATAAGAAATATTGTTTGTTTATAAATATTTTTATTCATCGTCAATGGAACTTTTATCATATTAACTAGTCTCGCCAATGAATTACATAGTAATGCCAACTTTTAAAATGTTCCAGTCCTAAGGAGTTCATTGACTGTATAGGTCACATAAGACTGATGTCATGGCTTCTCATTGGATCTTTAACTCACACTGCCATCACAGAAGGAGCTGCTCCTATTTCCTGTCTTCCTATTCCTCTAGAGGCCAGCTGTCATATTGCTGATCACATAATGGTGATAATGACAGGATTTGCTGAGCAATCAAGTGTAGGTTTTTGTTGTTGATTTGATTTAAGGAAATAAAGTATAACACGGATTTTAATTTTGGTAATATCAATGAATAATATAATTTTTATAAACCTTTTTAAAAAAAATATTTCACTATCTATAATACTTTTGTCGTTATTAAATCTAATATCGTAGCTTTCAGACTTTTTTAAAAACTCATTGAGTTAAATCTGTGTCTTTTTAGCTTAGATTTCATAACACTAGTCAATTGCATGAGATTTTTGTTTTGTCAGACCTTGTTTTTAATGAGTTAATTGTATGGACTTTGACCTTTTTATAGAGGGAGAGTAGTCCTTAAGGGACTGCGGGAACGACATGGCCTATACTGTGCCGATGTGCCTAAAATTAAAACTAAAACTAAACTTGTTTTGTCTTTGTTTACAGCTCATGGAATGAGATTCATTTTCCTGTTTTTTTTTTCCTGGATTTGTCTTTTGTATTTTTGTTATAGTCTTGTTAATGCTTTAAAAAGGTTTACTCAATATATCCAAAATAACTTCCATTTGTTTTGTCTCTTCTTTTATCAGTAATAACCATTTTTCTTATGTTCCTCAGGAAAATGATGTTACCATTAGAGTCAGTAATTATTCAATTAGTTTTTGTTTAATTGTAGTAACTAAACTGTTTGTTATATTGTTGTTATTTACTTTGTTCTTCATTACAGGCTTCAGTTCTGCATATGTCTTCCTTGTTTCATGCATTTATTTTATGTCAGGTAAGTTAGAGCTTGAAATATACTATGCTTGGGCTATATTGACAATGATAGAGCTTAACTAAATTAAACAGTTCAATAATTAATTTTAAATCTTGAGTAACAACCGAATGCTAAATTACAGTAAATTAATTTTTGTTTTCTAAAAGACACTCCTATTGTTTGTGTCCATCTACTTCCCAGCTTTGGACAATGTACAGCGAGTCAGCTGCAGCATTACATTCTCATGGCAGTGAACAACATTATATGGCTTCAGCTACCATTATGGATTTTTGGGCCAGAGTGACTCCTGGGATACTTCAACTGTTATCTCACTCTAAAGTGGTAAGGACAGTTGAAAACTGCTAAATACATTAAATATAACAATACAGTAACCATGCTCCAATTTATCCTCTCTTTGAGAAAAAGGAACCATAACACAGAAAATCTCATGGTCTTAGATTTATCTCATGTAATATACAATATAAATATTTTTTTAAAATTAAATACTCAAGCCCTCATACTGTTAAAATGTTAAACAAGTGTAAAAAAAATATGTTTTTGTGTGGCAAATGTAAAGACCAGAATGTAATCAACTGTAGGGTTAAGGAAGAAAACCAATTGTTAGGAAATATATTGGCCAGTGCATTTGGGAGTAGACTTGTTTGTTTGTAAAATGTTTTACATGTTTCGGAAATTCCTTCAGAGTTGAAGATAGTTATTTCCTAGTCCAAACCTCCCGCAGGACGACGGGGGATGGGAGCGGGCAGGGTTTGAACCCGGGACCATCGGTAAATCGATACGACAGTCCAGCGTGCAAACCGCTCGACCATGCAGCCATCCTTTTTCTAATGAACTACTTGATTTGCTAGGGCTTAACTAGATTTAGATAATTTAGAAATCTATCATTTGATTGTACTGTCAAGTAAATGTTTTGTTTACAAAATCTAATTAGACAAATGTTGGAAGTAAATGAACAGAATTCAACTAGTTCTAAACTCAGACATTAAAATGACCTGTTGAGTGGTCCCCTAAGTGTCTCACCCAAAGCTAGATTCATTCATTCGTTGATGTAATCCCCCCCCCCTTTTTTCCCCTACTTTTTGTCCTCTAAGTAATACAAAAATAAATCCCAAAATTTGTTTTTATCTTATCTTATATAGACGTTACTTACATCCTTCGCATCATGCATTTAGTCATGCATGTTAACCAATGACCTAAAGGAAATCAAGTAATAAAAAGAACCTTCATATGCTGCTAAGTTTAGTTTGAACTACCAGTAGATTTGTACAGCAGTCAAAAATTATGTACAAATACATATATTATTGGCATTCACATTGACAAAATTGTTTTCATTTTTCATATTAATTATGCAGCCAAGTTATAAATATTATTTTAAAAGAATGTTCCTGAAGGCTTAAAGAGTCCCACATTTTTTTGTTTTGTATGTCATTATTCAAGATTTGTGTTTTATTTCATTATGATTTATATACATGTTGTATGTTAGTTATTGGTGGTGGATGAAACGAAATAAAAAGTAATAGTTTAATATTATTTTTGTTTAAAGCTTGTCTTATTTTAGAATACATTATTTGTTTTGAGACTGTCTTGTTTTAGAAGAACCAATAAAATGTTACATGTTTTTCTTTCTTTTTCCTTTTCTCTCCTGTTCTTGTTGCCCTCAGGATAAATCTGTATTGGAGGTTTGACTAGTAGTGTCCCCCTTATTTACTTTGTTACTTTTTAGATCCTGTGTCATTGTGTTGTTCACCAGTGCACATGTCCTCACTGACTGCCACTAGGCAAATGTCAAAATGTGGTTTTAATCTTACATAGGCTCTTTTTTTTGGGTCATTGTTTAGTTTTTAAAACATTTTTTTTTAGTATGTTGAAGCAGATTCAGTACATTATATGTTTAGCTTGTTACACTACAACAAAAATATTTAAATTAAAAAATTATGTAGATTTTAATTTCTGCTTATCATATTAAAGATAGCATCTCAGAAATATGTAGATTTCAATATTTTTAATGTTCACGCATGACATGAAAAATGATGGAATAAGTAAGAATGACAATAATTTTTGTAGTTTAAATAATTATTCTTCACTATTTTATTAGTTTTATAATGTGCAGTCATATTTAATTGTCCTTCCTTGCCCCTTTCATTTTATACATGAATGTTGTCTTTAAGAGAGTCAGTTTAGAAAAACAAAATATTGCTGGTTTTCATTTAGTCTGTGTGTTTCTTGTTTATCAGTCAATGACAGTTTCTAACAATTGATGAGTCATATATCTGGTACTAACACTATCAGTCATGTCTAGTACTATCATTGGATATTCACATTGTTTCATTTCAATTAGAGATTTATTTTTATAAATTATAAAGTCTTTTGTTGTTGTTTTTTTAAATCTTTTAATACAATCAAGCCATTGCACCATAAACCTGATACATTTTTTACTATTTTATATTTTGTTGGTTATTTTTCATGCTCCAACATCATTTAGTCTATTGACATTTTGTTTGACAGCTGTTGTTTACATTGGCACATGTTTGTTTTGTTGTTGTGCTGCGTAGGAAGGTGGAAGGCAGTATTTTTAAAAATAATTTTAAAATTTAGTCTGATTTTAATTTCTCACTTGGTGTAGTACAGGGCCTTCTTTAATCTTCAACGCACCGCTGGAGGAAACAAGTCTATGAATTGTTAATGATTAAGTTCAAGTGAAAAATTTACTTTTTCTTTATAATTGAATTAATAGCAAATTTTAACTGGCATTCATTTGGATTACCTTAGAAATATATTACTTGAATATATACATGCTCATTATTTTCTTTATTACTAGCACACATTTAAAAAAAAATCTCTTTCTTCTAATTTCTTATCAAACATTTCTATTGTATTCATTTAATGTGCATTTTTTAAATCTCTAGATATCCCAACATTTTTGTTTAAAGCTGTTTTCAAACACAGTAAAAGAGTTAAAACAATTAATGTTTTAAGTTTGATGAATTTACATTAAAGTGCGTTATAATTGATGAAACATTTTTTGTTTGTTTTCCTTTGGACTACTAGCTTGCAGAGATGGTGAATCTTCACTTTTTAGGTCTGATGGAGGCTCTTCAAGAATGTAACTCTTCAGTCTTGGCTAAAGTAAGTTTAACAACAATACTGAAATTGAAGTGTGCTGTTTTTATTTATTTTGTCTTTTTTTCATGATGGAAAAAAAAACACAACATGATTTATAAATGGCTACAAATCTAAGGAATGTATATTGTGAAACATAATTCTGAAGAATAGAAATGATTGCTATTGATTTTATTGTTAGAGATATATATATTTTTTTTTTGCAATGTTTAAATTTGTAAAAAAGTAAAGAAAACATCTATATGCTTCAAATCACTAGAGGATTTTTACTGTTCAGTACTTTCTGTATTTAATGATTATAAAACTGCTTTACTGAGGTTATAAAAACCTTTAATTTCAGCTCTTCCCGATGTGGACATCCATTTTATTTGCTTATCACTCGCAGGTTAGTTTCTGATTAAAGTTTGCGTGCCATGTAAAACAAAACTTCTAGTTCTATTATAAAATAGTTTGTTTAATAAATTTTGTTTCATCTAAAAGAAAATATGTCTTGTTAATATCTAATCGCACTGTGCATTCTGTTTAATTCAGATTTACTGTTTATGTCCAAGGTGCAAATATCTTTAATTTCATATATTTTTTTGTTTCTATTATTACTTTAAAATGATTTTTTTAACTTGAATTAATTAAGTCTTAATTTTTTAATTAATTAACTTTTCTTTTAAAACATTTACTCAGGAACCCAAAATGAATTTTAGAAAGTTTTGTTAATTTGTTGACATTTCTATTTGGTCATGGTTTCAATATTTATTTAATTTTTTTTAATTTTTTATCCACAGCTTCCAGGCCACCTCCAGGTGAGGTTACAGAATTGCCAGTACTGGGAGCCCCCACACCCAACTAAAGACCAGACGTCGTTTAACTCTTCCATTCTCCTGACCTGGTTGAAGAGAATTCAGTTCAAATTGGGACAGATTGAAGTCCAGTCCTCAGCAGCCACTCAGATATACATTGTCTAGATGTTGTTTGTTCATAGCAAAGTTATAAAAAAAAAAACTGCAACAGAATGTAGTCCATTCAGCAATAGCCACTCAGATATATATTCTGTATAGTTACTTATTTGTTTAGTTGTGACATAAATTATATGTTATTGTCAAATAATAATAATGTATGTACATTTATTTAAAACATATAAACTCAATTGAAAATATTTGTAGAACTTTCTTTTGGAGCCTCCAGAAACTATAGTCTACTTCAGTGTCACCAACTAAATTAATAAAATTTAATGCTGTTAGACTCTATATCAGGTGAAGTTTACTTCATCTGCCCAATAGACCACAAGGTCTGAAAGGGGAACTTTACTTTAGACTCTATATAGTAAGCTATCTCAAACTAATAGCCTACTCAGTTTAACAGCATTCTGATTCATTTAATTAAATGTTGATATTTCAATGTCAACTTACGGTTATGTGACCTTTTTGAGAATCTCAATATTGAATCTCATCATTTTTTTTTTGTTTCCAGAAGGGATTTTTATAATTCTGTGATTTTCTGTATGTCAGAGTAGCATTGCTTGGTGATGAAAAGAATCTCTATCAAGAACTTAGCCAAGTAATTAAAACTATCAGATCAGTTTTCTGATTAGTAGCCTTCAAAGATAAAATATTTAAAATGAGTTAAACAGAAACATGGAATTGTGTTTCTTTCTATATGGATGCCATTTAAACATTTACCATTAAATTTTTATTTATATATTGATTTAAAAATACAGATCAAACCAAACAACTTTATTTTCAAGTAGTCTCTAATAGATGCAGATGTTATAATTTATAGAGCCAAAAATAAAATTTATATTACAGATATCCTAAAAAAAACTAACTCTAAATGATGTACTAATACTCTACTGCTATGACTTAATGTCATACTAGCATTGCCTGGTAATGTAAGCTATGTTATGGTAATACATTTTGAGTTTGTCTATAACAATTAGACAACAAGAAAGCATCAGTCAGTTGTAGTTTTTTTTTTTTAGTAAAAAGTTTTAAACAAGCTTTGTAAAATAAGTTGATTCTAGCTATTTTTGTTCCTGACAATATTTAGGGATTTTGTATCAATTATAGACTCAACAACCAGCAGATTTTTTTCTCTGATCACCCTGCATAGTTCTTGGATATGTGCAATCAACTGATTTACAAATATATATTGTCCTGTTCAAGTGATCTGTTTGTGCCTGTCAGGCCTATACAACAACAGTAGTACAGCTGCTTACATGCTGTGAATTCAAAGATGGGACACTTTATTGTGCACCACTTTTCAATGTGTATTTATATATTTATAATTATTTCTAGTCTCAAAATGTGTGCAATTTTTTAAATTTATTTATGCATTTGTAAACATATTTTTTATTTGTAATGAGAAATGTATTCTGTTTTAGAAGATACATTTAAACCACTTTTTGTACCCAGAATCACATCTTTTTTTTTTTAAAGTGTGCTTTGAACTTTTAACATTGTTATATTCATCTATACAGATGCAGCATTTGTTCTATGAGCAAGTCTAAATTGGTGAAGCCTGCAGAATGAACAAGTTTTCATTTCGCTTTGAATGCATACAAATTTTCCCTTTACTAGTTATGGACTATTGAGAAGAGACACTTTAGTATTTTTAACTATGTGTCATTTGTACCATTGTGTTCACATTGCATTAGCACTGAACCAGATATAAATTTGAAATCAGTGCTGATAAAAGTTGGAGTCAATGAGGTGAAGAATTCTGTCCAAAAACCAATGCATTCTTTTCTACTAATAAAGTTCCAAATTAAATTATAGAACATATCTTATTAGCATCATTATGTTTTTCTTTATTGGGATTATTTAGTATTATTTTTATAAACCCAGTAAAACCACTTAAAAAATACTTTATTTAAAGACATTGCTGGAAAGAAGTTTAAATGATGTTACTCTACTGTAAAACACTAAACCATAGCATAAAAAATGGATTGACATATTTCATTTTTTTATGTAATTGTATATTGATAATATAATATATGTGAGGTAATAATTTTTACTCATTTAGTAATATTCAGTAATATTACTTGCATGCTTTAGTGTCATTGTAATTTCCTTTTTTTTGTTATATTTACCTTTGTCACAAATTCTAAACTTCTAAAGTTGTGCTTCATGGAGTTTCTATAATATAAAAATAGTTGTTTCCTGTAAGCACAGAATGATTGCTGACTGAATACATTGTAGGTGAAGCTTGGTTCTCTCTTTTTACTTCTTGTCAACTGTATGTTATGATCATTAGGGTCTTCAAAGCCAGCCATTTGCTTCTTGATAATGTAAAATTGAAAGGCACCATGTGAAAAGGCCTACAATTAAATGTAACTTTTGTTACTCCCTGGGCTCCTGTTTTTAAGATCCCCAGCCTCCCTTCTGTAAATACTATAACCTTTAACCTTTTAGTCTTATAATATTTACAAAAAAAAAAATGGTTAGGGTCTAAAATTCCAGATTCTAATCTGAGCCAAAAATAAAAGTCATTTCCCTATGTTTATATATTGTTATAGGTGGCTAAGTGATAAAGCACTTTGCTTCCAACACTTAGAGGTCTCAGGTTCAAATCTCTGGCATTTTTAGGGTGCCCCTGAGTCCACCCAACTCTAATGGGTTAGCTTCATAGACATAAATAAATATAGACTGGCCAATAAGAGAGTTTTATGAAACAAAAATTTGTGAATTGCAATTGTGTGTACTTTATTTTATGTCTATAAATTTTGTTTAATCTCTAAGACTGAAGATCAAGCAATTTTTTAATTTTTCAAAATTTAGAAATCCGAATTCAATAGATATACATGTTTTCAAGTTACATGAAGTTACTTCCTTTTTCCAGTCTATATTTATTTATGTCTATGGTTAGCTTCTATACATTCATTAATTCAGTCTTGAACAGTGCACAAACTAGTGTGCACATTCTGTATTATGTAGATGGTGGTGTGCAAGCCAGTGTTATAACACTGTCTCCTCTTTAAACTTTTTGTCCAGAACAGAACAGGTTCTTGATAGGATTTGAAAGTTTGTCATCACAGGTGGCAGTTGATTGGTGTGAGCAACAGTTGGTTGAGAACATGTACTTGACAGAGTCAGCCATGTTGCTTTCTGTTGTCTTCTCTTCTTCCAGTTGGTATTTAGGCCATTGTCTGCTCTTGATGCAGCTTGACCCTATTGGTGGATGTCTTGTTGTTTCTGTTTGAAACTCTATTTCAGGTGTTGCATTCAAGGTCATGTTCTACCACTCATCAGCTGTCTAGTTCTTTTTATGGAAGAACCCATGACAGTTTGCAGACGTGATGTTGATTGCTTCTTGGTAGTCATTGAACTCCACAGCTTTGGGTGCCACCTTAACATCTCTTCTATTATTTTGCACTTGTGTTATAGTCACCCAAGTAAACCTGTTTTCAAGGGTCATTCTTCTAGCTTTCAGCACCAGTCTTTCATCTGCAGTGTAGGAAAGTGCAAAATATCTATATTGTTCTTCTACAGAGTTCGCTATTCTGTCTAATTCATTTACTCTATGTTGACCTTAGTTGGGGCCCATATTCAGTCATGTTATGAAATCAAAGGTAATGCTTCAGAGATGGTCTTCAGGCTCTGATGCTTTGAGTTTTCCTCATAGACAATGCAACAGGCTTTGGTGCAGCCCCATGTTGATCAGTCTGCTGATTGAGATTGTAGGTTTCTTCTCTCATTTGTTCATCTCTTTCAAGCCAGTACTTATGAGCTACTTAATAATCATTTACTGGAATGGAAGCATTGGCTTATCATCTTGATACTCCCTAGAAAATGTCTCTCTGGTCTTGGGACCACTGACCTAATTTTGTCTATTGACTATTTTCTAACATCGTCATAAGATTTTTTCCTAGGATTAAAAAAAAAATTTTTTTTTGCTATACATAGCTGCAATATATTGTTTTTGTGATAAAACCTCAATTGCAGGTTGGTAAGTTTTGTTGAATTGTAAACTAGGCCTACCAATGGAGACTTTGAAAATAAGAAAAACATTTTGTTTAGTAACTATTTCATAGTCAGTCTTTTTGCAGGAGTAACATCTGCATGTTAAGTCTGAAGACAAGCGTATGTGAATGAGTAATTGTGCAAAGTTTCAACTTGATCCTAGAATGGGTGTAGAAGAAGGTACATGTTTACCAAACAGAGTTGATAATAAGCTTTGTAAAAGAAAGACTTCAAAATTGCAGAAATAAAAACAAAACAATAGCATACTATCTGAGTGAAAATGAAAGCCCACCAATAGATCTAAATTCTAAATCTAGTGTTTCCCTTTAGAAAAATAATAACTAATATGTAGATCTAGATCTAAATCTAGCTTTAAACTTTAATAGCATTTTTATTTACTTTGGGTGGTTTAAAAAACAAAAACATTAATAATATGAAATCCATTTTTTATATAATCATGTGGCAACCCTGAGCTTTAATTTTAATAAGTTATTTACAGTTGTGTATTCTTATTTTAATGGAAGTTAGTTGTTTTTTTTTTATTGTAAAGTTTTGTACCTTGTTTTAATGAAACAGTATTTATGTTTATCTGTGATGTAATTTTTCTAAGGTAAAAGTATGTTTTAGATTTTTTCATATTGTATATTAGTTGTGATAGGCATTTGAAATGTTTGCATTTGGTCAAAATCTTTCATTAATATACACTCAAAACTTCATGTATCAAACAACTCAGTTTTTTGTTTTTTAAATATTCCTAACTTTGAGATTGGAAGCTGGTTCATTTTGGGTTTGTTTAAAAATTGTTTCAGAGTTGTAGAGTACCTAAAAAGGCCTCCTTCAGTCGCAAATGCCTGGGCATTAGCGTGTGTGGTCGGAATGATGTCGTCCATACATCAGTTCCCCCCTCTCCATGCAGCTGATGTATCCAAAGGAACAGCAGTGCCAATACAGTTTGGGGCCAGCAGCGTTGCAGGTTCTGCCAGAGTGTAGACAAGAAGTAAACTTGCACATTATAAACATGTAGAGGTCAGGATACATCTTATTAACATGTTGTATGAAGATAAGATTTGAAAAGATTATTATGGATGATATAGAGTAACGAATAAATAAATATATATATATATTGTTTGTTTGTTTTTGGTTTGTTTTTAAATATATTTTTTTTCAACTTGATGCACACTTGTAAATTTCAAAAAAATTCTATAATAAATAAAATATAATAGTTTTTTTTCCACCTTTCAGTATTCATCTTGGTAGAGATTGGAGACAATAAAAGCAAATTTCATTCTTTGAGAACAAAGCATAACTTCTTTATTTTCTTTGGGGGGAGGGGATATGATTCGCTTGTTTTGCTTATAAGCCTTACATTTGTAAGTTCGAAAAATGGGTTGAATATGTATACTTTTGAAATCACTTCAGTTGTCTTCTGACATACAAAAGTGATAGTAACAGTGGGGGATAACTTCTCGACTTATTCCTCCAGGTTGATGTGAATTATTTCCCCTTCACTTTGTAGAAAAAAATAATGGAGTGGAAGTTTGTTGATTAAAATAGCCTTTTTCATATGACAACAATTCATGTCAATAATAAGTAGATTTAAAAATGTAAAATAAATATGTTGAATATTTGAAATGACAAAAGATTTGTCTTTTAAAATAGTCAAGAAACGAACTATTTATAATGAAACTACAAATGGTTCTTTACTGGAAATGTAGCATTAAGCTTAGAAAAAAGCATTATAATTATATAATTATAATTAGATAATTATAAATTAGATAATTATAAAAGACAAAAAAAAAATTATGGAAAGGAAAAGGAGACACAGAAACAGATATTTAAAAAAATTGCTAGATAAATATAAGAGGCTTCGTGAGTCAACCCTGAGGAAAAATCGGGAGCTGGCGACCCTAAGGCAGTTTGCAGCACCAAGTGCTACACTCTGGCAGAACTTGCGACGCTGCTGGCCCCAAACTGTATAGGAACTGCCGTTCCTTTGGATACATCAGCTGCGTGGAGAGGGGGGAACTGATGTGTGGGCGACATCGTTCCAACCACAGCTAATGCCCAGGCATTCATCTCATTTCCATGAGATTATCCATAGTCGCTTCGCGACTGAAGGAGGCCATATATATACAATTTTGTAAGATAAGATTAACGAGTCTTGAACGCTGAGTGTAGAGCTAGAGAGGAGGATCCTCAAAATGGAATGGAGATGCTACAGAAGGATTCTTGGTATCACATTGAAAGCCCGCATCATAAATGAAGAGATTAGTGACGGGGTTACTACAGCTATTGGACCTGTTAACTATTGTAAAAAAAAAAGCAAACTAAAACTCTTTCAAGAAACAGTAGGCTACCAGGAAAAAGAATAAGAGGCAGACAGAGAAAGCGATGGAAAGACAACATAAAAAGATGGTTCTATCCAAGGCAAAAGACAGAGAGGAATGAAGAAAGACGGTCGACGGATCTTGCGTGGTGCCCCAACAGACCAAGCGATATAATAAGTGAATAATCTATTCATAATAAAAAAGGCGGGGGGGGGGGGGGCGCTTACGAACCGGGAAAACCCGGAATCGAATACTGGTGAAGACTGGGATTTTAAACTTTAGTAGGCTATCTTTAGGGCGCCTCTCAGTCCGCCCATCTTTAATGGATACCTGACATTAGTTGGGAAAAAGTAAAGGTGGATGGTTGTTGTGCTGGCCACATGTCACTCTCGTTATCCGTGGGCCACAGAAAAGGATGACTAATAGACCTCATGGTCTGAAAGGGGAGGAACTCACATTATGAGAGCAGATGAACTATACGATGGCGCACAAAGTATAAGGGCTTCGTTTATGCTACGCTTTCTCAATAGATTCTATAGTAACAGCATCATCTAGATCTACACCTTTATTGTCTTAGTTATGTGAATTGTAGCTTTTTGGAATGGCCATCCTATATATATTTTTTTTGTATTGTTGTTGTTGTTGTTTTTTTTTAATTTAGATACAATTCAAGTGAATTATACAGGTTTATAGTCTTTCTTTTCCATTTGTTTGTCAAGCTTTGGCACGGTACAGGTATAATTATGGACGACTTCCACACAGATGGAATTTCGTGGTTGATTAACGAAGTAGAGGAAAGATCCAGCCAGTTTTTCTGTAATTTTTTTTTAAAGATTCAGACCCACAACTATTGAAAATGTTGCATACTTGAGCTTTAGTAATTTTTTTTTCAAGACATCTACAGTCAAGTCTTTCATGGCCTTAAATGTATTACAGTTGTAGGCATATGTGTTAATGCGACTTCGCACTGTCGATTTATTATTATTTTTGTATTGATCCATGCTCAGATAAGCCTATATTTTAACATTGTTAGTACCGATGCACATGTTTTCGCAGAATTTTGAAGTAGGCTCTTCGAGGTTTCGAGTGATCTCTCTAAATAAAAGTAATAACAAAAAGAGAGACTTAAAATAAGATACCTTGACGATTAGAGGCACTCACCTAGAATGCACAATAGCAGTTGTCTCTCGTGTCTGGATCTCTAGTGCCACTTTATATCTATATAAGACTCTATACAAGACTCTCTCTCTCTCCCTCTCTCTCTCTCTCTCTCTCTCTTCCCGAAAGAAAGGCAAGCAAGCAGAAGCAGACATAAATTGCCAGGTAGAAATACAAGATACAAAAAACAACAGATAAATAAGCCTAAGGCTCTATTAGACAAAAGTAAATAAATTACATTTCTATTTTGTTAAAAAAAAACAGTTTTAGAATCAGTATGTCATAACAATGGCCAATATTTGTGGTGCAACAGTAAACGAACGCTCGCCGCCGAGGTAGTGAGAGAGACGACGAACACGCTACGCACAGCATCGATCGAGTGGGGGCTGCTCACACACGCATTCTCCGTTATAACCTATATTTAAAAAAAAAAAGACTAAAGAGGGCCTCCAGATCTAACAACACGAACTGGTGCGGTGTGTGAGAGTAAGGGAAAGCACACGATCTGTTTCCCTCACCTTGTAGCTTGGATAATAATTACACCTTTCGTTCTCTTTTGATGGATACATATACCAGGATTTATACAATACAAATGCAGTTCTAAAAAAAAAATCAAAGGGCTACAATAGAAGTAAGCCAAATTTCAGAAACGAGGGCATTAGTAAAAACGTTGCTAACACAGTAAGATCAGGATGTGTTGCATGGTGTAAACGCGAAGACCTTCAATTCCTTTGATTATGATCACTTTCACTCTATACACTAAGACAGTTCAAAGAATCGGCATCAATTGCTAGTTAGAAGACATGGCGGACCCCGCTGAAGGCGGCGGGTCGGAACAAGATGATGTTTCCTTCTTGAGAACCGTAAGTACACTATTGACTACAAATAAAGAGGATTATACAATTAATTCCTGATAGGAATATACAATTGAGGTTAATAACCCGTCCTTGTTGTCGATTGTTGTATGCATTAGTAATCAACAACTAACATTCTTAACCTTTTAATTTATATTTAAAAAAATTAACTAGGCAAAGGTTACGGAAGATCAACTTGGTCGGAAAAATATTTGAACATTATTAATTCATGTCAATTGATTACAGTTGGCTTAATGTACCTTAGGAAGTCTTGTTTTACTTGGCAACAGTTTGCTCCCCTCCCCGTACCGATGCAATCCTTTGTAGCAGTTGAGCTCGAGTCGGGGAAACTTTATCTTACCTGACCTTCCCAGGTAGACTCACACAGACAGCATCCCTGCCTGTAGTTAGCAGACAAGCAGAAGAAGGCCTAACTTTCTGGCACCAGGCCTGTGCAAATTATTCATAGTATAGGCGCAGTAATTATACTGACGTGGAGACATAGAGATGTGTGTATGGGGTGATATTGTCTAGAATAAATACACATTTTCTTAATATCGGCGAGCTCTCTCTCTCTCTCTCTCTCTCTCTCTCCCTCCCTCTCTGCAACAATTTTATCTTCCCATATTGGGCCATATCTACATTTTAATTTCAGTGAAAACTTGCTTGTTTGTTTCTGCTACTCAAGTTTGTTTTTTTTTTTATAATATTGTCAAACGTTAGTGAGGTAGGCTATTTATACCTAGTAGGCCTACAAAGACCTACTGCTTTTACTTATCCCAACTAATGGCGCTTATCGATTGCTTTTCAAAAGAATCAGTAATGTGGTAATTATAGAGTATTATAGCCTATCACAAGAAGCAGACGCCAGATTTGGACCTAGCTCTTTATAGAAAGGCCACCATGCGTGATATGTCGATTAACAGTGATATTTAAAACAGAGTTGCGCATTTCCATATGCATTTACATCTTAGCATACTCTGTGCGCATATTTGACCACGTGATATATGCAAATATTTTGAGGCTGCTTTTGATTTTTTTCAAACATAAATAAAACCAGTAGGCCCTAATTACGTGGAGCTGGAAATATTATAAATTTATAATTATAATATATTATTATTATCTCAGCCACACATATGTGGCAAATATGTGTACAACAAGACAAGAATGTGAACGAATGACTGCCTGGTAATGTGTTATGCGCTCTGGGCTGTCGTTTGGTGGTCTCGATGGTCCCGGGTTGGAACCCTGCTCGCTGCTATCCCCGGTCTTCCTGCAAGAAATTTGGGCTAGAATGTAATTATCTTTAAATCTAAAGTAACACTCCAAATATGTAAACAACACATGCTTTGGAAGTTTGCTTGGGCCTTCATAGGCCAATACACATAGTCTTCTATATCTAATAGGCCTACATGTAGTCCACTAGGCCTACTAGTTAAGTTAGATAGTCTACAATAGATCGAATAAATGTTTACACGTATGTAGTCTTTGCCTAATTTTATCTGTATTTTATGTATGCCTATCAGACTTCAGTACATATACGAGAAGACTAGAAACAGTCTATGTTGCAGACCTACGATCAAACAAAATATTTGCTATTGCGTACATTAATATAAATATAAACATTCTAGCGTAGCTTTACTCTTAAAACACTGTGTAACGGCGTGATCTAAATTGTTTAAAAATAAAAGCAAATATTGTAGATCAGTTTCGGCCGGTGGCCCATTTTAATTTCCTACACTCGTGTCGCGGAACAGATCAACGAAAAGGTAAAAAGAAAAAAAAAAGGAAATCTTATCTTATCTTATATAATACAGACGTTACTTCAAAAAAGAAGATGATTACGTCCTACGCGTCATGCATTCAGTCATGCATATTTACCAGTGACTTAAATTCTGCCAAGTCACTGGTTTTCCTGGCTAGCTCAGGCAAACCATTCCATGCTCTAATGGCACTAGGGAAGAAAGAGCATTTGTACAGATTTCTCCTAGCATATGGGACGAGGAATGTGCCTTTATCTTTGTGTCTTTCTGAGTATTTTGTTTTTGTATTTGGAGATTATGGTTCAGTGTTTTGTGTATAATTGCTACTTTACTCTTAAGTCTTCTATCCTGAAGGCTTTCTAAATTTAGTGATTTTACTAAAGGTGTTACTCTAGTGAAATGTGACTATTCGTTTGTTATGAATCTCGCTGCTCTATTTTGTGTCTGTTCCAGTTTCCTTATGTTTTCCTGATTTGAAATAGACAATAAACTATTTTTATTAGAGATCCGTGAATCTAGTAGCCTAATTACACAAATTAAAAAGGTAAAAAGGAAATAGACAATAAACTAACTTTTAAATATTTGGCTGCATAGATGAGACAGCAAGTTGAAGCACTGAATCTAAAATTCTAGATGTTTGTCCTTGAGCCGATTACGTAATATGAGTTAGTCCTCACAAAAAAAGTGAGGCGAAGTTTTGTCATTCTTAACGCTTGCTTTCACAGATTTAGAAAAGTTTATGCAAGCAACATCACTTGAAATTTGAAGGGATTGTTGACTAAGTCAATCAGTTCTAGTTGCAGGTCTGGCTGGG
>JADKLZ010000104.1:2712325-2724397 GCA_021533235.1 Biomphalaria straminea
AGAGAGCCCTTGTAATCACAACAAATTTTCAATAAGGATGAATAAAGCAGTCTTACTCTTAGTCTTTTGGCCAATACACATTGACTTCCTCAACTAATTTCAAGGATGTGAGTGGACTCAATTGGGACACAATGCTCCTTGGTTCAAAAGACCTATTTAATAAAATTTTTAAAAAGCATTACAAAATGTTTATTGTTGTAAGTTTAGAATGTCTTCATGTTGTAATACCTCTACACTTGGAAACTTTAGGCTAGGAAGTGGTACATGGGAGCTGAGTCTTACGGTAAAACCTGGAGCACTGGAGATGTGGTTGGCTGCTTGCTTGATCTACATGACTCTACCATATGTAAGTCATTGGTTAAATAGTTAACCAATATAGACTGCTCAAGTGTTAAGAACAAATAATACAAATAAATGTTATTAACTACACCTTTTAATTTTTTTCTAATGCTCAAGAAAAACACGTAAATAAGAAATTATGAAAAGCTGCAATTTAAAAATAGTCTAATTAGAGCAGAGTACAAATATAACTATAGATATATGGCTTATTGACAACTTTTTGCAGGAGGGCTAAAGTAAAGTGATTTTGAATATTTAATTTTAATTTGATTAGATTTTAATCAGTTCCACACATCTTTTAGCCTTTTCTTTGAATGGTGAGCTGATGATGGATGCAATGGGTCAAGAAATAGCCTTTAGAAATGTGAAGACATCCAACAACATTGGTAAGCAGACTATTGTTCAAAAACTTGTTTCTGCTTCCTGTACACTGTTGTTCACCCTTTACTTAAGACTTGTTTAGACTTCCAGTACACTGTTGTTCAACTTTCACTTGAGACTTGTTTAGACCTCCAGTACACTGTTGTTCACCCTTTACTTAAGACCTGTTTAGACTTCCACTACACTGTTGTTCATCCTTTACTTAAGACTTGTTTAGACTTCCAGTACACTGTTGTTCACCCTTTACTTAAGACTTGTTTAGACTTCCAGTACACTGTTGTTCATCCTTTACTTAAGACTTGTTTAGACTTCCAGTACACTGTTGTTCATCCTTTACTTAAGACTTGTTTAGACTTCCAGTACACTGTTGTTCATCCTTTACTTAAGACTTGTTTAAACTTCAAGTACACTGTTGTTCACCCTTTACTTAAGACTTGTTTAAACTTCCAGTACACTGTTGTTCACCCTTTACTTAAGACTTGTTTAGACCTCCAGTACACTGTTGTTCAACCTTTACTTAAGACTTGTTTAGGCTTCCAGTACACTGTTGTTCACCCTTTACTTAAGACTTGTTTAGACTTCCAGTACACTGTTGTTCAACCTTTACTTAAGACTTGTTTAGACTTCCAGTACACTGTTGTTCATCCTTTACTTAAGACTTGTTTAGACTTCCAGTACACTGTTCTTCATCCATCAATTATGTTTAAACTTCCAGTAGACTGTTGTTCACCCATCAGTTTAAAACTTGTATTGATGTTGAATAAGGCTAAAAAAGTTGCAAAAGATAAAGAGGCTAAAAAAAAAGTTTGTCTCCTTGCAGCTTAAGGTACATGATTGAAATTGGGGATGCTCAAGATTTATTTATTAGCATTAATGATATTCTTGTCTCCATTAATAATAATAATAATAATAATAATAATAATAATAATCTTTATTGTCCATAAGGAAATTTGTCTTACAATTTGTGCATAATACCAATAAAAACATTATAACTATAAAGAGAAACAGAATGTTCATTCACACCAGACTCACACACAATTTACATGTCAAAAGTTTACATCAGATTGTTACTGTTTAATGATTTGATTGCCAGAGGAACAAAAGAGTTTTTGTGTCTGTTTGTCTTTGCTATCGGTGTCTTATATCTCTTTTGTGATGGTAAAATCACAAAATCCTGTCCCAAAGGGTGATTTTTTATTTCTAGAATCTTTTTAGATTTTGTAAGGATATTTGTATCAAACAGCTGTCCAAGGGGGGTTTGCTTTTTGCCAATGACTTTACCAGCAGCATTTAGGATTCTCTGGAGTTTATTTTTATTCTTAGTGCTTAGATTGCCATACCAGGCAGTGATATTAAAATGTAAAATATTGCCGATGTGAGCGTGATAAAACATAGCTAAGACCTTTTCGCTAACATTAAAAGATGACAGTTTTCTTAGTAATCGCAATCTTTGCTGTCCTTTTTTGCTGATATAATCAGTATTTGCTGTAAAATTTAGTTTATTGTCTATGATTGTACCAAGGTATTTAAAGGTTTGCACTATTTCAATAGTCTCTCCAGCTACAGTAACAATATCATTTTCAATCTCTCCCCTACGAAAATCAATTATCATCTCCTTGGTTTTTTTTACATTTAATTATAAAAAATTATCTTTACAGTACTTTCCAATGTTTTCTATTTCTCTGAAGTACTCTTTTACGTCTGAACTCTCTGAGAGCAGGACAAGAAGAGCCGCATAATCAGCGAATTTTGTGAAGGAGCAAAAAGGACTCTCGGATCGAAAATCATTGGTATACAAAATGAACCATAATGGCGATGTTACAGCTCCCTGGGGTGCCCCTGTGTTAACTATCCGTGCATTTGATATAACATTGTTTACCCTAACTCTCTGAGGTCTCTGGGTCAAAAATTCATTAGCCCATAATATTATATATGAACTTATCTTCAACGCTTTCATTTTTCCAATGAGTAAATGAAGTTGTATGGTTTTAAAAGCTGATGAAAAATCTATAAAAAACAATCTTACATAAGTGTTAGGTATGTCCAGAAGTTTGTACACACAATTTAAAATATTTAGAATGGCATCGTCTACACCTTTACCCTTTTGGTAAGCAAATTGTAAAGGGTCCAATTTACTACAAAGATCGTTCAGAAGAAACATTTTAACAAGTTTTTCTAAACATTTAGAAACAATTGAAGTAAGTGATACAGGTCTAAAGTCATTCATTTCTTTTGGTTTGGAAACCTTTGGTACAGGTACAATTATGGACGACTTCCACACAGATGGTATCTCGTGGTTTAGTAATGATGTAGAAAAAATCTCTAGGAAAGGTTCAGCTAGTTGTTCAGCACATTCTTTTAAGATTCGCCCTTTTATTCCATCAGGCCCACCAGCTTTCATTGGGTTGACGTTTTTGAAAATGTTGCAGACTTGCTCTTTAGTAATCACTAATTCTAAACAGTTGTCAACTTTGACATCTTCGAGGGCTTTGAGTCTTTGATGATTAAAATCATTAGTGTCGAAACGACAATAGAACTCATTTAACTCATTGCACAATGTTTCGTCGTCTCTTGAGGCAAGATTATTTTTACTTTAGGTTATGTTCCTGCATTTACATTAAGTGCTCACCAACAGGGGAAAATGAACTTTGGTCAAGATATTAATGGATTGAAGTACTTTACAAACTGTGGCCTACAGGAAGGCTATGAACCATTTTGTGTGTAAGTTGTGTGTCATATTTATAATAGGTTTAATTTTAGTTGCCATACTGGAAATTAGTTCATAGATTCCTTTACAACCAGTGAACAATTTTGTTTCTTTCTATAAGAGTATAAATCTTTAGTTTTAAATAAATCTTTTATTATTACGATTTTTGCTGTTAGCAATTATCAGAAAAAAATAAATAAAATTAACCATTAACAAAAAGTGAAAAGTCATAAAAATTTAAAGCCCATTATTAAACTTTCTTAATTCTTATTATTGACATTTCATTTTTGACACTTCAAATAAATGTTCAAAATCAATGTAGATAACAGTTAAAACTTGTATTCTGCTCCCATTCAGGAACATGATGAGATCATTAACTTTATGGTATGGCAAGAATGAACCAATATTTGAAACAGTCAGTAGTTCTGATTCCAGTCTTCTGGTGTCAAGAATCTCCGGAGGGTCAGTGTTATAATTTTGGCAATGAATTTTTTAAAAATTATTAGCTTGACAAAACATCATAGTCATGAATATCTTAAACAAAATTAAGAAACCTCATACCATTAATCATCAACTAAGTAATAGAATAGTTTGCTGATGATCTTAGAAGGCACTTGACATGTAAGCTTCATTCTTATTTCATCTACAAGTCAAGAGAAATTGATGATAAGATAACCATTATGGTATTAAAATATTGATTTAAAATAAAAGCATACATTGATATTAGATTTCATTTTGCTAATTAAAAAATATAATTAATTTTCTTTTCCAATCATTAGTCCTAACGTTAGTCCATGTTTGAAAGTGTCATCTAAAACCTTTGGTACTCTGGAGAAGGTTCGCCTGGAGTACTTGAGACTTAGTCTACCTGTCACATGTAAAGAAGAATTTGTTTCAAGGTAATATCTTAAACTGTATAAAATCTAAAATGTATGTATAAAATATGCCTATATCAATTAGTATAAAATATGCCTATATCAATTAATAAATACTGTTATGAATTCTTGTCTGTTGCAAAAATACTTGGTATATGATTGTAAATATTTAATCTTAAATTGGATATATAGTCTGAACATTGAAAAAATATCTGACTTAGTTGATGCAGCTCTGTCATGCATGTCATCTTGTTAATTCTGCTGCTTTAAAAATGCTAATGCTCTGTTGAGTTTTAAGTTATTAATTTTAATCCTTTACAATTTTAAAATGAATTTTTTTTTATGATAGCAGAGATAAAATGTTAGCTCAACAAATACTGGAAAAAAGGCTTAACCTTGAAAACATTCGCAGACGAGGGGCTGATTTAGACATTGAAGAAGAAGTGGCAACAGGTAAACTCTTTGAAAGTTTCTCTCTTTGTACTTTATCACTAAGAAAAATCCCACAGTATGTCTTACACATTTTTTTAGCTGTAATATAGTCAATTTAGTTTGTTTCATTAAAGTTAAAGTAGACTGACTATTTGTTCATGGCCTCAGTGTCACTAGGTCACGTTGATAGGTCAGAGAAATGAATAAATTGTATTTCAAATGTGTAATGTCTATAGCTTCATTTTATTTTTGCATTTGACTGGAAACCTGTGTTAGGGGTTGCAACAAGATTCAAGATGATTTTTCATCTCATGCTAAGAATGTTTGGCATTTAAAAATCTACCACTATTATGGATGATAAATAGCATATTGGTTTAACAATGTTTGAAATAGCTGGAAATCTTGTGTTTTATATTATTATTATTTTGTAGAAGCTCCAGTTTATATTATGCAATAAAAATTAAAATATTTACAATACCATAAAAAAAGAATTATTTTTATTAATGGAATTTTTCGTACAAATAAAGCTAATAGGCTATATAAAGTAACATAACGTTTAAAAAAGAATACTTTTAACTAAATGTAGGTTTGTAGCATTAACTTTTGGCTTTCTGAAAGTAATTTTGCTTAGAATCTAGGTTAATGAACAATACTAACATATATTTTGCTTTGAATAAGAATGTTTTTTTTAAGTTAATAGCTTTTCTTTTTAGTTTTGTTCATTTTTTTGTTGTCTTTATTTATATTCAAATAGTGTAGATACTATATTAAGTAGAAAACTTTCATAATAATGCAGTTAATTTATATCAGTTAACTATGCATACACTTTTAATTAACCTGGGTTACAGACTTAACTGCATGTCTGAATGAACTAAAACATCATAACTAACAATTAATCTGCAGATAGTAGTCATCACAATGGTGAAATAAATGGTTTTGTTGAGCATGATTCTGGCTTTTCTTTAACTAACACTATAGAAAACAGAATAGAGGAAACAATACCTGAAGCTAGTAAGTGCAGGATTCAATCTTTTCTATCAAGAAATCAAAGTTTGGCTTCAGTTCATTTCTGTTTTTTTTTTTTTTTGTTATAAACTCTCAATGTTTAAAGTGGAAAAAAAAAAGAACTTAGGGGAAAAGATAAAATGTCTTTGATAATTCCAGATGAAGAAGACTACAGCATTAATGAAATGATGAATGGTGGACCTGATTTGACTCTAAGAAAAAGTGAGTATACTTACTGTCACTAATTAAAACTAGACCCTATGTCACAGATCATTATAGGAATGTGCTTCAGATATTTTTTTTAATCATTTAACATTAAAAGAATTGATGTAAAAAACAAAATTGTTTGTAAAAAAAATTAACAACTATTACAAATAGGTATCTCCAAGAATGTATGTCTAATTAAAAATGACTTCTTGGTCATGCAGTATGCACTCCAGACTGTTGTTTCAATGGTTCAGGATTGAAACTCTGCCCAACACCATCCCATGTTTACCTGCAGGAGGTTTGGGCTTCAATGTAATAATACATGCTTCTGAAGGGATGTCCCAAAAACTTTTGAATGAACAAATTTTTTAAATAATGTCTAAATAATTAATGAAAAAAACTTGATCGAGCGGTTTGCACGCTGGACTGTCGTTTGGATTTATCGATGGTCCCGGGTTCAAACCCTGCCCGCTCCCATCCCCTGTCGTCCTGCGGGAGGTTTGGACTAGGAAGTAACTATCTTCAACTCTGAAGGAACATCTGAAACATGTAAAACAAACAAACATCCAATGCAGACTTATAAAAGTCTTAAATAATTTAATTAATCTAATCACTTTTGTTAAAAATTACATACTGAAGAGATGAGAAAAAAAAAGGATTGAAACTTTTTTAGTGTACTATATTTAGACCCATTCACAAATTTTTTTTTTCTATCTATCCACCATTTATTGAATTCTCGATCATTAATGCCTAGCAAATAATTTATATTATTATATAATTCTTACTTACAGTTTGGTACAATATACAACTGTATTAAAAAATCTCTATTCATTTAATTGCAGCAAATGTTATTTGAAATTGCATTCATTTTCTTTACAAGACTTCATATATATTTTGCATTTAATAGAAAACTTTTTTCATTTTAGAAAAATAAATAAGTATCAAATTTTTTTTTAATTGGGCTCAAATCATGCAACTTGTTATTAATCTAGAAAACATTTATAATTAAGTATAATTAAAACATTTAATACAAATATTGGTACGATATCATACTAATTGATTTACTAATTATTTACAAGATTTACTAATGTTTACTAAAACATTTTCAATTGAAATACTTTTTTTTACTGATTCTTTCAATGAAAATTGCAAGACTATAAGTTGCTATAGATAATAAAGTTTTCTTAATCAAAAGAGAAATAGTAGTTTTTTTCCAATGGAGTTTGTAACTGGTGTCTTACAAAAATTAATTATAGCATTTATTTATTTTCATTAGTTTTTCTTATTCTTGTAAAGGACATCAATTTTTATCTATTTATAATTATATTTATATGAGTGATCAACTACCTATTTGATGAATATAGTCATACCTCCTTTGCTGGTCTCTCAAAATTTCTCTGCTGATTTATTAATTTTACTTTCTGTACCATTTAAAAAAAAATTTTTTTAGTAGAATCATTTTATTGTTAAATGAAAAATAAAAACAAATGAATAAAAAAAATAGTTTAGCAAATTTAATAAACATTTTTAAATTATCAGTTGTTATTTTTTTTTCATCTTGCCAAATCTGTGCTTCTAACTCTTTCTTTTTCTGTTACTAAACATTTTCCAGATTGTGAAATTATTAATATATAACTAGAACAAGTTATGATTCTGCTTCACTTTAATTGATTACCAAAATCTTTCCAATGAAGATACTCTAGCATGTCTGAGACTAACATGTTTCCCCATAAGAGTGTGTCTTTCTAATTCCCCAGCTCTTCACCATAACTACACTGAAGATGATGCACTCAGCACAGCCGAGCGCAGAAAATCTTACATTAAAGGCATGAAATCTGGAAAGGGTCAGTCTTTGGATGACTCCAGTATTGGTGAACAGTCACGTGGCATGAAGTCTGCTGCGAGTGAATCCCAACTCAATGACAGCCTAGACTCTTTCCTTAACCCTAACCCTAAAGAAAAGCCCCGCACTGGGTCCAAACTTTCTCTCCTTGCAGATAAAGTTCTAGACACGGCTAAACTCATGGCTGACAAAAATCAGCAGCAGCTGGGCAAAAAGCAGGGCAAGAACACTTTCACATCTCTTTTCAAAAAGAGTAAATCCAGAGACCCGTCACCCAACAACATGGGGAGAGCCCGAAGCACAGAGTACTCCAGCCTGGACAAAAAAGCGACATCAGCCCGCACAGGTCACCTGGACAAGAAAAAGCCGTCCAGTAAGAGTCCTGCGGTGAGAGTGAGTGACTCTGAGCTGGACGATGTGGCAGACAAAGACCTGATTCCCTATGAGTTTCAAGATGAGCTCTCCTCAAGACATCACTACAGAAGTGAGGACTCTGACTTTGGTCAATCTGAGGGAGAACTCAGTGAAATCAATGCAATAGCAGAACAGATGGATGAATACTTTTATGCTGTCCGGGTCTTTCCTGGCCAAGATCCTTCCAATGTGAGTAATGTTTATAGCAATAGTTCTGTTCTTTTCTGTTTCATTTCCTTTTCTGGGATTCGGTTTATGTATTTCTGTTTATGTAGTGTGGAATGTAAATATTCAAATACTGTACATTTAAACCTATGATGAATGTGATTTATGTGAGTTGTCATTCTTTTTGTTTACAATGGCCCTCATTCACCAATTGTAAACAAACAACATTTAGCCACATGATAATATTGATAAAACAATGAAAAAAACGTATAATTTTTATAGAAGAGATAGAAGCTAAATGTGGTTATTTATGATTGGTGAATGAGGTCCATTATTTGTAACTCATTGTCTGCTCTTGTTAGAGATGTGATTTGTGTGAGTTCATTCACTGTATTTAAAGCATACAATACAGACTTGGTTTTTGCTTCAAGTATTTTAATATGTCTATATAACAAGACCTTTACTTCAATAGCTCACCATTTATTAAAACAAGAATAGCTGAAATTTGAAGGCTGATCTTATAGACATCTGAAGTGTTATAAGGCTCTGTATATTCAAACCAAAGTTATTATTGAATTTTAATTAGCCATTGTCAACAATAGGTTCTAGAGATTGTATTTCTTGTCCAGGTATATGTTGGATGGGTAACACCAAGCTTTCACTACTATGAAAGTACTTTTGACATCAAGAGTGTTCGACATGTTGTAGTCTCAACATTGGACAGAGACTACAAACCTAAACAAAGGTAAACTTATTATCTGCTTTTCCATGTTATGATAAACATATACAATAATATATTTTTTTAAATAAATGATCATAAAAGCTTTTTACAACTTCAATAAATTGGTATCAGTTGGTTAAGGATGTAATACATCATATTATAAGTTTTATATTATGAAATATTTCACAAACTTGTATTCTAGTGTGAGTCGCAAGAACTGTTACATTATGTCAGCTGGAGATCTACAACAGCGATATGCAGATTCTACTCAAGAAATAGCTTCCAAACGGTCATCCCCTGGATTGGTCATTGGTTGTTTCATTGACACTTCAACTGGAGTTTTGAGTTTTACTGTCAATGGAAAAGAAGTAGCAAACAAATTTCAGGTAGCTAATAAATTTCAACTGTCTTTTTCTATTAAAACTGATGCAAAGTGTAAAAAAAAAATTATTAAATAATATTTATAACATGCAATAAAAGATATATGTATATATTTGAGTACCTACATTCATAAACATTTTTTGTTTTTGAGCTAATCATTTGTCTGTTTTAACAATTAGTGTATACATATTTTTTTCCTTGCATGTGTAGGTTGAACCTGGTACAAAACTCTATCCTGCTGTTTTCTGTGAGCCCACCAGCAAAGAAATCTTTCAATTTGAATTGGGCAGTACTAGGGTTTGTGTTGATTTATTTTTTGTTTCACAAATGATTAAATAGCTGTTATGCTCTTAGCAGTGTGTGAAATATTTTAATAAATACTTAGACATAAAGAAGTGTTTATATGCATTTCAAAATGTCCACAGACTTCACTTCCTTTGTCTGCTGCTGTTTTCCGAGGTCCCAAATCACTTGTGCCAACCTGTCCACCTCGTCTGGATGTGCAGTCCATGAGACCTGCTCACTGGGCTCGTGTGCCAAACACTTCACTGAAAGCCAGCACTCTGAAGCTATCAGACCTGAGAGGCTGGAGCATGATTTGTGAAGATCCAAGTAGGCATTAGCTGTAGCGCTGTTTCAGATTATAACATAATAATAATATAAGAAAATCTTTTTAACAAATTTTCTTTTAACATAGACAAACTTTTGTAATGAGATATATTCTTTCACTGCCTACAAGCTTCTGATTTCTGAAATTTCAATACCTTTATTTCTATATATCTTAAGTATTATATACTCACTGCAATAGCACTCTATTTAGAGATTTTACACTTTTAACCTGCTTGGTTATGCGGTTTGCACGCTGGACTGTTTTTCTGACTTACCGATGGTCCTGGGTTCAAACCCTGCCGTCGTCCTGCGGGAGGTTTAAACTAGGGAGTAAATTATCTTTAATTCTGATTGAACATCCGAAACATGTAAAACATTTTACAAACAAACAAACATTTTATTCCACCAATGAAACATCACTATGGTTGCTGTCTCCTTCACTGATTGGTTAGTCTCCAAATCAACTGCTTCTGTTATACATGTTTTGTTTTTAACTCTTTCACAAACATCTTTTTGATTTCATGTTTGATATTTTTGAAACTGGGCTTGTGTTAATTTTTTGTTTAGTTTTAAAGGGTCTGATGTTGACATATATGTTTCTTACTTTGCTTCTTTTTTTCTTAGTGTCTATGCTGGCTGTGTATGTACCTGATGAAGACAGATGTTATGATGTGTTGGAGCTCATAGAAAAAGATGATCTGTTGGAGTAAGTCCCACATTTATTTCTACTTCCTTGGCTCTTAATGGGCAGTGATTTTTTTCATTACAATTTTTTTGCTAGTTAATTAATGGCCTTTTTATCACATTTAATCTTGAACCTAGCAAACAAAATAGTTTGTGTCTAATTCTCTTGATCAATATTAGAATCTAGCTAGTTGTTAGTAAATTTTAAATTTCTTCGCTTCATCAGTATTATCTAGTTGTTAGTAAACTTTAAATTTCTTCGCTTCATCAGTATTATCTAGTTGTAAGTAAACTTCAAGCCTCTTCTTCTGTTTGTAAAATAACAACTTGACATGCATTTTAATTTCTGCAGTTTCCATGCAAAGACCCTTGAGCTGTATCAGGCTGTGTGTAGCCATGGCAACCATAGAGTTGCTAATGCCTTAGTTCAGCATGTTGATGAGAAACAGTTGATGTACTGCATACAGAGTGAATGTAAGGACAATCATAAAGCTATGGAATAAGTTTTTAAAAAAAAATAATTTAATATGACATAAATTAAGTAATAAAAAGAATTTAACTATAATTTGTTATTTTAAAAGTAATTCTTTCAACTTTCAAATAGTAGCTGACATTCTCATAAACAGAGCTCTGAAATAAGTAAAGCCTCTTGATAGTCCCATTAGTTAGCTATAAATATTCTCTTTTGATTTGATTGAATTGATTGAAATAAAAAAAATGTGCAGATCTGTCTGGGCCATTACGGCATGGGTTCCATAATCTGCTCATTTCAATGCACTTGGAATCCCACACAAGATCAAGGTAATTTTATAATATAAAATCTTAGAATGTTTTGTTCTTAAGTCAATTAAAAATAAAATTAATTATACATTTGGAAATTGTTTTATTTGTACGTAACTGAGTTGCATTCTTTTCATTTCCCTATTTCTAGACTTATGACTCAGAATGAGTTCATCATTCCTCTGACCCAGCAGACAAAGTCTGTCTCCTTGTACAGGGCACAGAGTCATCCGAATGAAGCTTATGGCATTAAGCATCAGATTCCTAGCATGGAAGAGAGTGTTTCCATAAGGCCTCAACTGGCAATCACGGAGAAACAGATTCAAGATAGGTCAGCTCTTTGAGTAAATGCCTTCGCGATAGTAGAGGCCTGGAATCAAACTCAGAACATTTGTGATGATAGTCTTAAACACATGCCACATGACAAGATAAAGACAAAAAAAAAAGACAAATTAAAACTAGTATATCCATAACTTTTACTCTATAATAACATGCACATCATATTTTCTATTTGATAGTTCAAAAACAC
>JADKLZ010000104.1:2724407-2758370 GCA_021533235.1 Biomphalaria straminea
ACATCATATTTTCTATATATTTTTAATTATTATCTCTAAGATAGAGGGAAAGTTTCAGAATACAGTGTGATTTAACACTGAGTTTTAGAAGGTGTGTTGGCTGAGTGGTAAAGCACTTAGCTTCTGAATAGGGGGGTCCAGGGTTCTAATCCTGGTAAAGACAGAGGTTTTTATTTTCAGGATCTTTGGGTGCCTCTGAGTCCACCCAGCTTTAATGGGTACCTGACATTAGTTGGGAAAAGTAAAGGCGGTTGGTCATTGTGCTTGCCACATGACACCCTCCTTAACCATAGGCCACAGAAACAGATAACCTTTTACATGATCTTATCTTATATAATACAAACGTTACTTCTGCCCTATAGACCACAAGGTCGGAAAGGGAAACTTTAATTTTTATTTTTTTTACACTCAGTTTTATGAACATAGAGAGCATCAGCTGTGGGAAATTTGTAATAGGCTTTTTATATCCCTGCAAAGAAACAGATTAAATCAGGCCACTTCAGATTCTTAAAAAAATATGTTGGTTAATAAAAGTATAAAAAGTTTATTTATTTATTTATCTTTTTACTTGTAGAATCCAGAAGAATGGCAGAGACTCAACAGCACCTTATTTCAATGTGGACAGACTAAAAGCTTACAATATGCAGGCTTTGTCAGCTGCTGTGGAGAAGGGGGCAGCCCATGTCAGAGATTCCATTGGAGGAAGCAACACTAACCTATTTGTGTATGTATTTAGTTGTTTTGACAATATGTGTTTACATTGTTGACACCATGTGTTTAAACTAAATACCATGATGTACATGTTTGTTCATCTTCTTTCATATGATCCACTTTCCTTGTATGAAATCAATTGGATAGACCTTTGTTGAAAATCTGTGACAATTTGTTGGTGATGGGTCTTCTGAATGATGATGACCTGCACCACCTTCTCTGTCTGATTGAACCAGCTGTATTTGATGACTCTGGCTTTAAAAGTAAGTCACACATTGTGTATTCTATTACACAGGTTTTTTGAGTGAATCTAGTAATATTACATTACATTAAGAATTATCTTATCTTATATGATACAGACATTACTTCAAAAAAAAAGATGATGATTACGTCCTACACGTCATGCATTTAATCATGCATATTAACCAATGACCTAAATTTTGCCAAGTCACTGATTTTCCTGGCTAACTCAGGCAACCCATTCCATGCTTTAATAGCGCTAGGGAAGAAAGAGCATTTGTAAAAATGCTGAACTTTTATATCTCTTTTTTAATAAATTGTACACAAGAAGATCATTATAACGTACTTAATTATATTAAAGAAACACATTGCAATTATATAAAGCAGAAATTAATTACTATTAATTAATTAATATGTTAAAACTGGACATTGATTTTCTTTTATGATCAGATCAAGGGAAAAAAGGGTTATTAGAAATGGAGCTAGAAGAGCCTGTAAAACTACAGGTTAGTTGTTTTTTAACTCTTTCTCTCCATAATTATGTACTATATTTTGGTGGAATTAACGTTGGTATCGTCAGTTAGGAGAGAAAGAGTTAAATCATTTGCATTCAAACTCTGAATTTTATATTTACTGGTTTAAAATAAAAATATCTTTAAAATAAATTTATCTTTAGTCTATGAGAAATAAAGAGCAAATATTCTAGAATTTACATTTATAAAACTTTGATTGTCTTCATCTAGTTGTTATGCTTTATAATTCTGCATAGGTTTGCAAGATTCTTCAACATTTGTGTGACCTCCAGTTGAGACATAGAGTGGAGTCCATCATTGCATTCTCTGATGATTTTGTAGCCAACTGTCAGAATGTAAGATTCTGCTCAAAGTAGTTTTATGTTATTCAAATAGTGCAACTGCCCAGTTTATGAACTGGTTAATTGTTAGTCTATTAAATTAAATGCATATCACCTGTCCTGATCATGTTACATGACATAAGCAAAGTTCTTTTAGATACATATGAATTATGTCTTTTGCTATATCTTTAAAGGATCAATTGAGACGTTATATTGAGATCAAACAGACTGATATGCCTCCTGCTATGGCAGCAAAGAAAACTAAAGAATTCAGGTGTCCTCCAAAAGAACAGGTATTTGACATGTATATACATTTTGTTATCAACTTTTTATTCTGTACATTTAGTAATGCCAAAAATAGTCAACAATTAAGTTGTAGAAATTCTATACTATCCATATTTTTAAATTAGTTACCAATGGTCTCCATACATTTGTTTAAACTTGTTTAGATGAAGGCATTACTAACATTCAAACTTGAGGAAGATGACAACAATGAGTCGTGTCCATGCCGAGATGACATTAAAGCTACTCTGAAACAATTTCATGAGGAGCTTTTGCAGGTATGTTTGTACATTACATATTTACAGATTCAATTTTTTTTTTAAAGATAGTAACATATATTTTAATGGAAGATTATTGAATAAACAACTTTTTAATTTTGGTATTAATGTTGATCTTTAAACTAAGAATACTTCTTGCAATTTGTCTAGCACTGTAAGATGCCTCAAATGAATGAAGAGGAACCACCAGCAGCCATTGAAGCCCCACCTTCATCCACTGTTTCACAGAAACTATTATCTTTAATTTGGAAGGCAAAAACACCAGAGATCACTGCTTGTATTGAGGCCCCTAAAATTCCAGGTGACTTAAGATACTTATTTTGGTAAAAAAATTATAATTGCAGTGGTTCTCAAAGTGTGTAGCATTGTATCCATGGGGGCTTCAGATTTTTTTTTTAATTGTTAGCTTTGAAAAAGTTCAAATGTAGGACAGCCTGAAAAAATGTAAAAAAAAAGTAATTATGAAATATTGTAATTCTTTTAATGTTTATCTTATATAAAATAATTTATTTCCTTTAACTTGAATTCCTTATATCACAAGATTATTTTTTATCTTGCTGAATTTTGGACAATGAACCATATTTCTATAGATAGAAGCTGAGAGTGTAAACTTTTTAATTTTTTTTTATTCATCTTAAGTTTTGTCCTTTCCAGATCAGCCCTCTGTATTCATCTTTTATTTTATAACTACATACATATGTTTCTTGTTAGTTTGTACTAAATTGTCTATACACTAACCATTAGTTGACCAGACAATAAAAAAGTACAAAACTAAAATATAAATTATTAATACAGAGATGGACACTTTCTACCTTGTTATATTGCATTGTGTGCAATTTACTGTTTTGTTTGACTGTGCGTGCTGGTACGAACTTTGCTGAATGCAAAAGAAATGAAGCTGAATCGGCCAAGAGAATGAAAAAGAAAGCTGACCTGCTGTCAGCTAGCCCTAAAACTGAGGAACATAAATGCACGAACTGTGGCAAACTATGCCGATCCAGAATTGGCTTGATCAGCCACTCCAGATTCTGCCCTGTCTCAAGACGTAACCAAAGCCAGTGACTCATCTCGGCGCATCCATTGTCTTCCGAGACAGAAGGAGTCATATTTATTTAAATTATGTATATCTATCTTTAGCTTGCACTATATCTTTATGCCACTAACTCTGTTTGTTTATGTGGAAAGATTCCATTCAGAAGTTGATCACTGCAACCATGATAAGATGGGCACAAGAATCTTTTATATCCAGTCAAGATTTGGTGAGAGAAATGTTTAGTCTACTGTACAGACAGTATGATGGGATTGGAGAGGTAGGTCAATGTTAAGGAGTTTAAATAAAATTATTAATGCAATAAAAAAAAAATATTTTTAGGATGTCATATAATGAAAAAGCTAAACAAATGACTTGATTACAACAGCTGATGTCAGCCTTGGATAAAGCCTATGTAATCAGTAGTAAAAGTCATGAGGATATTGGCCAACTGTTGAAGTCCTTGGGAATCATTAGATCTTTGCTGCAAGTTCAGGCAGGACCTGATGAAGAGGAACTGATGAAACAGAATCTTAAGTAAGGAATACAATAACTTAGTATTTGCTTTTTATAGGACTATGTCATTATATATAAAACATCTTAATTAATAAGAAAAAAAAAACTTAGATCAGATTACTGTTTTTAATTTCTGAGCAGTCTCATATATATTTTAAATTTTAAAATGTCCACGAAAAATGTGAAAAATTGTACAAAAATAAAATTTAAAAAGAATATTAAGAATCTTATCTTTAAAATGAATTAGGAATAGTTTTCACTCATGTAATTTGACAACCAAATTTTAGACAGAACTTTTCTTTTGTTTAAATAACTTTTAAACAATACAATATTGTTTTTTCTTCCTCGCATGATCAGAGATTTGATGGATAACAAAGTATTCTTTCAACACCCTGACCTGATGAGGGCATTATGTGTTCATGAAACTGTCATGCAGTTGATGGTTAACACTCTAAACAAGGCTCAGCAACAACAGCAGCAGCAGCAGCAACAAATCACTACTGGAGATGGTACAGGTAGACAGCCACCACAATCCAACACAATGGAAAGTTTGAGTGAACAGAATAAGGTAATAATTAATTCATATTGTTTGATATTCAGTGCCTTAAACTTTAGATATTTGTAAGTAAAGGCTATATATATAAATATATTCTTTTTGTAGGATGCTGCAGCTGAAATGGTTGTTATGTGCTGTCGCTTCCTTTGCTATTTCTGTCGTACTAGTCGTCAGAATCAAGCTGCCATGTTTGAACATCTGAGTTATCTGCTAGACAATAGCAGCATGTTGCTAGGTAATGTAACTCTATACTCTCTTCTTTCAAAGCTCAATGTTTCAAGACTTATATTATATAACTATTTTATAGTTTATTGGGCAAGTTTAATATATATATATATATAAATTTACAATTAGTCTGATAAATAAAGAATTCCTTTTTTTGATGTTGTTAGGAAGTACAATTATAACATTCCAATTTAATGTCTCTCAGCTCGACCTTCCCTAAGAGGCTCCTGTCCCCTTGATGTGGCCTATTCTTCACTTATGGACAACAATGAACTGGCACTTGCACTTAGAGAATCACACTTGGAGAAAATAGCTGTTTACTTATCCAGATGTGGTGTACAGGTCAGTTAATGCTTTGTATAAGTACTTTGAATCAGTTCTAGTTTTAAAAAAAAAAAACACATTTGACCTTACAGGCTTATTTATAAGTTGAATCCATTTTTTACTTAATTAATCCTTTTTTGTATCTTTTAATGTATTTTTTACTTATTTAATCTTATAATCAATTATAGCATATACTACTATCAAGGGCACGACATGGCCTATACTGTGCCGATGTGCCTAAAATCAAAAATCAAAAATAAAAAAAAAATAAAAATGTGCTATATAAATTGTTTAACAATATATTATGACAGGTAAATGCTGAGCTGTTAGAGAAAGGATATCCAGATATTGGATGGGACCCTGTAGAAGGAGAAAGATTTTTGGATTTCTTTAGATTCTGTGTTTGGAATAATGGTAAGAGACTTGATGTAACAATCAATGCATAGTTCTTTAATTAATCATGTTTTTAAAATATGTCTACTGTCTGAGCCAGTTGGTTTGTGTCTTCTGAGCTTTCCAATGGGAGTTTCAACCTCTTCAACACTTGGATATTTGTCTACTTCTATTTTCACTGTTTCCTGTGAAGTTTCAGCAAGAGACTCTGCACAGACAACCCTTTTGTCACAAAAAAGCAAATTATAGTGTCCTTTCCACTGGTTAGCCTTTTTGGTGAACAGGATGAGGCTGTCAGCAGTTGTTAGAGGCACCATAGTCTGGAAAGCTTTTACAAAAGCTGTGGGACACACATTTGAGACCCAAAGAAAAACCCTTGTTGAAGATAGTTACAAAAGACAAAAAGAAAACTTAAATAGACCCCAGTGGACAATGGCTTTGCATGTATTAGGTGTGGAAAATATGCATTCTGCAAATGAGTTTTCATAGTATTGCAAAACAATGCACACATCCTTAATCTTCAGAATTTAAGACATTGCCATTATAAATTATTTTGAAAATAAATTTGCTTTTTGGCTGCTCTAAAAATCTTGTTGTCCATTTGTCAGATAATGACAAAATTATCTGTTTCTAACATTTAACAAGGATGTCATGTAGCCAGATTATGAACATCTGCATTTACTGTACCCCAATGTAATGAATTTTTTTTAACCTTGACCAGAATCTGAGCTCAAGCCATTACTTAATCTAATTTTTTTTTAAAATCAGTAGTTTTGTCAAACTTCTTTTATGTTAAATTGATTTTGTATTGCCCATCTTTTCATACTATAGCATACTTCTCTTCTCTGTCTTTTGTCTTGGATATAATTTCATTCAATGACAGGCCAGTCCATTCATTCATGTTATCTTCGCATCACTTTCTCTATCTGCCTCTTCTACTTTTTCCTGATACTGTTCCCTGGTTTTTTTTTTTCCCTGAGGGCCTTGTGATGTGATGTGATGTGGCGAATCTTACTGTGGGGTAATTACAAACATTTCATGTATGTACAGTCTCAACACTTGTGTGCTGTTCCACAGGAGAACATGTTGAAGAGAATGCTAACCTTGTGGTCAGACTTCTGATTCGTCGGCCAGAGTGTCTAGGCCCAGCCCTGAGAGGAGAAGGCGGAGGCCTACTGAAAGCTATGAAAGATGGCATCAGGATGTCTGAGCAAATAGCTGCTGCCAGAGATAGCAGTTCTAGCAGTTTCCTGATGGCTATGAATGATGATGATGATACTGGTGGATGTTATTTGGTTAACAGGTTAGACCATTGATTATCTTTTAATCCATTAGCTCCAAATTTTTTTTTCTTTTAAAAACAGCAATATTTTTTTTTTCCAATTAAAATTCAAATATTTTCAAATCAATCTCCAGTAAATACAAGTTTCACACACTACCACCTCCAGAAGATGAAGATTACATAGACATGGGCAGTGCCATATTGGAGTTCTACAGTAGCCTGGTAGACTTGCTTGGCAAATGTGCTCCAGATGCTGAGGCCATCAAGGCTGGCAGAAGTGACTCTTTGAGGGCAAGGGCAATCTTGAGAAGTCTTGTCTCCATGGATGATCTAGAAGGAGTTTTGGGCTTACCTTTCATTTTACCTGTTGGCCAGGCTCCAAAAGATGATGAAGAAGGTAATGATGTAATGGCAACACTTATATATTTCTATAATAATTAGTAAAGTAAAAGTACTAAAGTCTCCTTTTCAGACCTTGCGATCCATAGGGCAGATGATGTTTCGGTCATTTGTTTCCTTATACAGTGGTTAATGAGGCCAGAACAAAGACAAACCAGTTTTACTTTCCCCCAACTAAAGTCAGGGACCCATTAGAGTTGGGTGGACTCAGGGGCACCCTGAAAATCCTGAAGTTCAAAATCCCAGTCTTCGAACACAGAATTCCAGGTTTGGAAGCCAAGTGCTAAACCACTCAGCCATCATGCCCCACAATTATAATCAATATTCTAAAATTATTGATAATGGATATAGAAGCTCCAGTGTTTTCAAGCTCGTATGTATTTTACTCATCAATACTACACAAGTGTTTAATCAAGTGTGATATTTCAGGTGGTGGGGGCCCAGGAGGGGATGGAATGCCACCTGGACTACTGCCAAGTCACAAGGCATCTATTGTCATGTTCCTAGACAGAGTGTATGGAGTTGATGACCAGGCCACATTTTACAGACTGCTGGATGATGCTTTCTTGCCTGATCTCAGAGCAGCTACAACTCTAGATATGGTAGGGGAGCATTCAATTCTTTTAGTAATGCTTCCAAATATTGAATGTCAAATCTCTTTACTCTTCTATTATCATTTTACTTCTGTTCACTAAACTCATGAAAAATGTACAGACCTAATCCATCCAATTTGTATCCTTCTTAAATACTTACAAACTCAGCTTTATGTCCAGTAGGTCTAATATTTTAAAAACATATTTAGTGTAGTGTGAATAGTTAATAGCCCAAAGCTTGCAAAGAAGAAAATATTAGCTATATATATGCTAAGAAAAGAGACAATTTAGAATTATACTTCAAATATTAACCACCTAACCCTAACCATTACAGCTACATAGATTCTAGGATTTCTCTAAAAGCCAAGCATAACAGCCTTCAGTAGATTTTAAACTTTTGACAGTCTTGCATACACGCTTAGAATAACATAGCATATATTCACCATATCTTACATTCTAATATCTTTTTAATATTATGTATTCCATTTTTTTCTAATTGCTATATTCCTTTATACATTGTTTCTCCCCTTGTCAATTAGGCTGCTGCATCTGAGAGTGATATGGCATTGGCTTTGAACCGTTATCTCTGTACCTCAGTACTTCCGTTGCTCATGAAGCACAGCTACTTCTTCAGGGAGTCAGAGCATGCCTCAGTCTTGTTGGAGACTATGTTACAAACTTGCTACAGATTGTCCAAATGTAGAACACTGACCAAAGGCCAACAGGAGATGACCTCAGATTTCCTTGTTGCTTTTACACAGTAAGTAGAAGACCTTTAACTCTTTATTTCCATAATTATTTTTCCAAGTACTCACAGAAATGTTAATTTTTCACATTTGTACATTCAACCCTATTATGATTAAGCTTCGATAACATTTTAGTTTGTAATCAGAAAACCTTACTTTTGGTATAGATCAATAGGAGAATACATGCTCTATTTATACAACACGTTATACTCAGTAAAACCAAAAATTAATTTAATAGGGTCAAATCAATGATGGTATTGTTAATTAGGAGAGAAAGAGTTAACTATTAGATCTTTCTAGTTTTCAATGAAACAACATTAGAAAAGGAACTGAGTCTAGTGAAAGGTGAAAATTATGTAGTATTTAAATCCAGTTCTACCAAAACTTTCATAGATATGATAGATAGGAACCATTGTATTTGTCTTAAATCCTGTTTCAATCTGTTTAATTTCTCTCTTTTTCTTTATCAAGAGAACTGCGGCTGCCCTTGATGACTAACCTGCTGAGAAAGCTTACCATAGACGTACCAGCATTATCTGAACATGCTGTTGTGCCTCTCAGGGTAAATACATTTCTATCCACACAAAGCTAATTTTTTCAGTTTGAGAAACTTCTTTTTTTATGTGATCTGCTTATAAGATGAAAAGTAAAAAAAAATTAGGAGCACATTATTCTTCTTCTTATTTTATAACTTATTAGAATTATTCATTCATGTAACATTTATTACGAAAACTTAAACTTAAATGTGCATTGTATTTTCTTAATGTTGTAAAAAATGGATGATTTAAAAGCCTGCATATAGTTTAGCTAAAAAAAAAACACGATTTAAAGAAAGCAATGGTTTGATATAATTATCTTATTTGTAGGTTCTGACCTCTCACTATGAGAGAAGTGGTAGTTACTATGGCACTGGTGCCGGACGTGGCTCTGTAGCTAGTGAAGAGGAAAAGAGACTCACTATGATGTTGTTTCAGGGCATATTTGATTCACTTGCAAAGAGAGTGAGTTATTGTATTGGTTAATAATTTATCTTAGCTGTGCTATTGTTGTTATAATTTAAACTTATCTTTATATCCCATTATTCTTTATTTATATTTATTTATTACTGGCACTGCAAACTCATCCTGCATTTATAAAATAATGAATCAAATGCTCTTGTGAACGCTATATTCTTCTTCTTCTTCTAACCAGCTTTTTTTACTGCTGAGCTGTCAGCTCTTTTGCAGACTGTGCCAAGGAAAAATACTGTGCTGTTTTTTTCAGTTGCTCAGCACTGCCATAAAGGGTGTTGGTTATGTTGGGCTGTAGTGGTAGTAGGGTCTGCCTAAGGTGGATTAGGAGGGGGCATTCAAAAAGGATATGGTTTACAGTTTCATAAGGGTGGGAGCAGTGTCTACAAAGTGGGAGTTGTGTGGGATTTATTTTATTGAGATGATAATTTAAATGTGGTGTATGTCCTGTTCTTAGTTGGAAGATTGTACATTGCTCTTTGCGGGGGAGGAAGTTAATACTGTCCAGTTTGTTAGGCATGTTCATTTCTTTGTACATGGCTCTGCCTGTGTTTCCTGTTGCCCATTGATTAAGCCACTCCTCTTTGTAGTTGTTGATTAGCATTGACCTTAGGGTGAGGTAGTTGACAGGTCTATCTGATCCTGCCTTTGAGAGCTTATCTGCCCTTTCATTTCCCATGACACCAATGTGTCCAGGGATCCACTGTAATATGATGTTGATGTTTAAATTGGTCATCATCTGGTGTATTATCATTTTTAGTGTTGTCAACTCTTTTGGGCTTTTTGAGGTGCTGCTGTTAAGTGCTTGAAGAGTGGATTGTGAGTCTGTAAAGACAACAATATCTGATGGTGCTTGTATTCCTTCGTGTAATTTATTTTCGACTGTCTGCAAGGCTATGGTAATTGCCTCAATTTCAGCTTGGAAGTTTGAGCAGTAGTCGCCACAGGGTGCACTTATTTCAAAGTGTATATTTTTGGGGAAGACCGGGAAGGCACCAAGACCGGCATTGATGGTGGCTTTGAAGGCTGATCCGTCGGTGTATATATGGATGGTTGTTTTTGGATAGCTTTCAATTGTTTCAAGCGTGCCTACTTTGAGCTCCAGTGGATTGGATTCTTTTGTCAGGGTGTTATTTATTAAATGTGTTTTAATTGTTGGTTGTTTATAGTTAAGTCCAGGAGTTATGTTTGGGAATCTGGTAATTTTTTCTCTGTTATTGGGTAGATGGTGTTTTAAGGCTAGTTCGTCAGTAAGTTGAATCAGTGTTCTTTGCTTTTTTTTATTGTTTTTCCTATTTCTCTGTGTTAATAGTTTATTTGGATGGTCGTCCTCCAACCTTCTGTATCTCTCAATAGCTTCTAAAGCTGCTCTGTTGCGCCTTAACTTAAGAGGTTCAATATTTGAGTCTATTTCACAGGCAGCTGTGGGAGTGGTTCTCATACCTCCACTGATCAGACGCAAGGCTTGGTTTTGGACTGCGTCCAAAGCTGACTGGTAGGTTTTGTTGGCGGCTACTTGTATGGAGAGACAGTTATCCATGACAGATCTGACGTATCCAGTGTATAACTGTCTTAAGGTTTTCTTTTCAGCTCCCCAGGATGTTCCTGCTAGGTGTTTCATTATGTTTAATCTCTGAGATGCCTTTTCTTTTAAATCAGCCATAAAGTGTTTTAGAGACAGTCTTTGGTCTAATTTTACACCAAGATAAGTTGGATTTTCTTCTTTATTTATTGGCTGTGAGTCTATTTTTAGGATGTAGTTTCTTTTTGCTATTTTGTTGCTGTGGCTAAAGATTGAATAAATTGACTTTTCTTTGTTTATTTCCATTTTCCATAATTTTGAAAACGTGGAGATAGTTGTGAGGGCTCTGTTTAATTTGGATCTAGTCAGCACTGGATATTTCTCTGTTGTCCAAATTAGGAGATCATCTGCGTAAAGTGCCTTATTGACTGAAATGAGGTCTGGGAGGTCATTCATGAAGATTAGAAAGAGTGTACAGCTAAGGGCTGAACCTTGCGGTAGGCCTTCTTCCAAACTTTTTTTACTAGAGATGGCGCCTTCAAATCGGGTTTGGATGGTTCTGTTTCTTAGGAAAGCCCTGATCCAGCTGTACATTTTTCCATGGATGCCCATTTTTTTCATCTTCAAAAATAGACCTTTTCTCCACACTCTATCATAGGCTTGTTGCAAATCTATAAATACTGCTGTAGTGTGTTTGTTTTCGTGGAACCCTTCTATTGTGTCCTGGATAAAACGAAAGAGGTGGTCTTCTGTTCTACTTGCTTTCCTGAAGCCAGCTTGTGCGTTGTGGAGTGAGCAAGTATTTTCTAGCCACCAATAAAGTCTGTTATTAATCATTTTTTCTGCCATTTTGCCAATGTTTGATGTTAGAGATATTGGTCTATAGCTTTTAGGGTCTCCTGGTGGCTTATTTTTCTTTAGGATGGGTATTATGTTTGCAGTTCTCCATTCCTGTGGTATGTCTCCTGTTCTCCATGTATAGTTGATAAGATTGAGTATGCAGTTTTGGGCCTGCCATCCTAGTCCCCGGATCATTTCATTTGTTATTTTATCTGGTCCAGGGGATTTTCTTAACCTAAGGTTCTTTTGGGCAGTTTTGAGCTCATATAGAGTGAAGGGAGCGTCAAAGATATGACAGCTGACAGTTGGAGCTTGTTCTTCTCTTTTTAGGATATTGCTAAAAGCCTGGTCCAGTTGTTTTCTTGGTTTCGACTTATTGATGCTAGCAAAGTATTTATTGAAGGTTTCTGCCTTTTTTAGATTTTCTGTAATTAAGTCATCAGTGTCTTTTAATGGTTGGGGGTTAGTAATTTCCTTTTTTCCTGCTAGCCGATGCAGAAGGGTCCAGGCCTTTCGACCATCCTTATTTAGGTCTAGTTTTTCACATGTTGTGGTCCAGTTTTTCTTTTTTTCTATTTTAATTTTGTATCTAATTAGACCTGTTAATTTATTGTACATGGTCTTGTTCTCTCTAGTGGGGTTTATTTCTACAGTCTTCCTGGCCATGTTTCTCTCTTTTACTAAATTGTTCAGTTCTGGTGTCCAAAATGGTTTGTATTTTCTGACTTGACCTCGAGGAATGTGTTTTTTTGCTGCTGCTAAGATGTTAGAGACTATAGTTGCATAGGTTGAGTTGACATCTGTCTCGATTATGCTTGATAGTCTTGAGTCTGTTTCTTGTGAAAAAGCTGCCCAGTTTGCTTTTTTATAGTTCCATCTAGTTGTTTTTCTGTGTTGGTATCTACCTGGTGTTCCAATATTGAGGAGTATAGGCCTGTGGTCACTACCTATGTCTTCAAGAACTGTAAGTTTAGAAGAGTTGATAATATCTGTAGAGATAAAGGTTAGGTCAGGTCTGCTAGTTGTGTTGTGTGCTCTATGAAGGAATGTTGGAGGTGATGTTTTATTTTGCAGAAGTTGGAGGTTAGAGGCATTTGTTACATCCTCTATTTCTTTGCCACGTTTGTTGTAGTGTGGGTAGCCTAGGGATGGTGTGTGTGCATTAAAGTCACCAGCTATTATTGTCCTTGTGTAGTGTGGTAGTTTTATGTCTATTTCTGCTGTTGAAGATGGTGGGCAGTAGAAGTTTTTGATAGTATATTTGGTTCCTCCTCTCCAAAGAAGTATTTCTTGCATGTCTATGTCGGTATTGTTCTGTACATGTTTTACTGTTGCTTGGGTGTCGTTTCTAATGAGGGTCATAATTCCCTGACATTTGGTGCAGAGGCATCTGTACTGTGTGTAGCCTGTAATATTTATTTTTTTCTTGGGCAGTAGTGTTTCTTGTAGTATCGCTATGTGAATATCTTGTTTCTTGAGTATGTGTTGGAGTTCTGTTATCTTGTTTTGTAGGCCTAAGATGTTGAGTTGCAAGAGGTTTAAGTGTTTGCTGTTTGTCTGTTTTTTATTTCCGGTAGCTGACTTATCGCAGGCTGTCCCGGAAGAAACTGCCATGCGCAGACCTTTTACGAGGCGACGTCTGAGCTCGTATGAATTTTTCTTAATTTTTCTTGGCATTTGATGTAGGCTGGGTGTTCCCTCAGGCTTTTTATATATTTTCCCCGCTTTTTAAGGGAGTTTTCAGTCCTGGCAAAATCTGCTTCACTACCGAACTAAAGGACATCTGGGTTTGAAACTGTATAAAACTGGAATATTCATGGGACAAGGTGGGGTTGGCCAATGGTCCATTCTCCGCCATCCACGGGGCTCTCCAATTGAGACTATTTTGTAAAAGAGAAGCTTAAGGTGGACTGTGCCCTGGGTATGCCCTGTGGAATCGTCACATCCTGGATCCAGGCCCCTTCACGCTATCACATTCACCAGTTCCAGAAAAAAAACTTAAATGATGGGTTTATATCCAGCAGTAGAGTGTGTTGGGACATAGACCTCTGTCTGGAATAGTGCAGTCCAGACCTCCGTCAAAAAGCACCTAGAGGGGGGGAAGCTCCACTATTATTCGTCCTAGTGAAATGAAATGCAAGTGGAAAGGCAGTGGGGTTATTATTTACGCTATATTAATTTGTGTTTGTTTCAGGCCTATGATCCAGAGTTATTTTCAAAAGCTTTGCCATGTCTCTCTGCCATTGGTTGTGCTCTGTCTCCTGATTATGCACTGAGTCATCGTGATGATAAATGGCTTAGACAAACTTCTGTTGATTTGGATGGGGCTTATCATCCAAAACCAGTGGACACATCCAGGTTTAACTTATCCTTCAAAATCTCAATGGATTTATGAATAATTTTTATTTACCATTCAAAACTTTTTAACTTCTAAAATATTCACAGTAAATTAATGTTTCAGATTAAATAATAAATATCCTTTTTGTTTCAGAATTTCTTTAAACCAGTCTCTTGAAACAGCAGTAACAAAATATGCAGAGCATTTCCATGACTGTTGGGCTGTTAAAAAGGTAAACAGAGTCATAGGTGGATTGGTTAGAATGTGATAAATAAAGCTGTTTATAGATACAAATCAAATAACAATTATGCTAGATTGAATTGAAAAAATAAATTTTGTGCTTTACAGATAGAACAAGGCTGGCAGTTTGGCAATACATATGATGATGAACGCAAGATACACCCACTGCTCAAACCTTACCACTTGCTAGATGACAGAGTAATTCACTTATTTAATGAGATTTTTTTTTTACAATTGTAGTAAGATAATAAGTAAAACTTGACTTTCAGAGCAGCTGATATGTAGAGATATTAGAGTTCTGTTCATGTTTGGTACTCACTTTTCCTTTACAATTACAGCCATGAATATTTGCATTAGATTAGAAAAATGTTATTCAAAAGGGATGACATATTAAAGGATGATACAATCAACCTAATGTAAACAGATGCTTGAAAAAGTAGGCGCTGAGGCCCTCATATTTAAACATGAGAAACTTGCCATTAATCAAATGATTTATTTTCTTCAAATATGGAAGAATCAAAAAACAAAATTATCTATATAAATCAAACTAGAAACTTAAAATCTGAACCCCCTGCATTGTTCAAATCATTAAGGAAAGGAAAAAAATATTCATCCAATATGCATTGAACTTTTATTTAAATTACATTTTAATTAGTTAATAATACTTAGACCTTATATACCTTTTAATTCTCATACTTAGACCTTATAACACTTAGAATTTATAATACTTAAATACTTATTTATTTTAGACAAAGAACAGATACATGAATCCTGCCAGAGAGTCTTTGAAGGCCATGCTAGCTTGGGGATGGACCTTAGAACAAGACCAGTCTCGCTTCACTTCAAACCGTGAAAGTATCAAGAGAAGAGCATCCAAAGCCAATGTGGTGAATAGATAATTTAATTCTTAAGTATTTTACTAAACTTAAATCTGTAGTTGATTTTATCAGCGTGTCTGTTCTGATGTTTTTATCTCCTATATTTTGATCTGAAATATCTTTTACACCTATTCAATTTCACTATTATAATTTCATTTACATTTGAATAAATACGCCTCATTATAATTTAAGGCTTCTTTTTTTTTTTGTAACTTTTTTTTGGTATACAGTTTATAAATAATTTTTTACATTTTGTTTCAGTATGAGCATGGCTACAGTCCACGACCTTATGACCTCAGGAATATTACACTAACAAGAGAAATTCTTGTAAGTACATATATATTATATTATTTTTTAAAAAAAATAAAACATTTTTGTTTAGTTCTTTCTATGATAAAGCAATCCACTTTGCTCATTGTTATTGCTCTACCAAGTTATGATTGAGCTTCAATAATATTTTGTTTTTGTTATCAGACAATGATGCACATTCCAGGGATAAGAATTAAAATGAATTTTCTTTATAAAAGAAATGTAACTCTCTTATCATACATTTTCTAGACCATGTCAGAAAGGTTGTCAGAGAATGCTCATGATCTCTGGGCCAAGAGAAAAAGAGAGGAGCTTGATGCTATTGGTATGTAGATTCCAATGAAAATAAAAACTTTTTTTATTACATCACTCTGTTTAGCATTGGCTTAGTAATAAGTCAAGTAGACTATCATCTGCTAATTTGATTTCTTAAGAATTTTTTTTAAACAATTTAATCTCTCCTTTTGATAATTCAATTCATTTCTTTGATAGTTGAAGTTTTTTACAATTATTGTTTTTCATTAGCTTATTTTGTATCACACTTTTTTATTTTATCTTAGTATATTATTTCTTGTTAGTAGTAAAACTTCTTTAATAATCATTCTAAATGCTTGGAAATAAATATATTTTTTAAAATATATTATAGCTTTTATATAGCGCTACTTTCATGCGTATAGCATGCTCAGAGCGCTATGGTCCAATCTCGGGATGGGGTATCTAGGAGTTGGTTTTCCGCACTGCCTTTAGGCGCTCAGTAAACACAACTCTGCCCATGTCGGGTGTCGAACCTCAAGCCCCCTTCTAGGTAGCCAAGCCAAGTTCAAGCACACTAAGCCAATCGACCACGCTTTAATATTATTAAATCAAATGCATTTGTTACAACTGCATTGCCAGTGTAGGATGCTTTTTTAAATGCTATCAATTGAGAGGATTTTTTCACCTAATTTACATAAACGTACTTAGAATTTCTAACCATTAATCACTTTGAAAAACATTAATAAAAAATATTTGTAGCCAATTTGATTGGAGTAAAATAGATTGACTCAATTCTTTCCATCCCAGGTGGTGGTGTACACCCTCAGCTTGTGCCTTATGACATTCTGACTGACAAAGAGAAGAAGAGAGACAGAGAGCATGCCCAGGAACTGCTCAGATTTCTTCAGTTTTTAGGTTTCAGAATTACAAGGTAGGCAAACATTGCTATACATAATAGAGTTATTAACTAACTTTTTAAGTATTAAGACTAACCTCATTGTAAAAGTTTTTGCCTAAAATGCCTTCCAATATTTGACTTTTTGTTTTATGGTCAAATTGAAGTAAATTTATACTTTAAAAAAAACCCTATATAATGCACTGCTCATGATTTATGTCATTTGGGTGAATCTTTTATTGTCACACACTTGTTCACAAAAATCAATGGTGAGCAAATTCTTATATTTGGTAACTTTTTTTAATATCCATTTTATTGGTTGATTGCATCAGATCAAATTTTGTTTAAACTGTTAAAAACTTTCAATAATAGTTGAGAATTTCCAACTGGATTTTTAAAAATCATTGCACTGAACTTAGACAATTTGTCTGGTGCAGTTAACTATGATTATATACCCTTTCTATTTAGTAGTTTTTATTTTATTTCAGTTATATATATTTGATTTACTTTCTTTTAAATTATTTGAAATTGTATGAATATTGCATGTTTTAATAAAATAGACATCATATAATGTGCACTGTAACAAAAAAAAATAATTTTTTTGCTTAGTGGAACATATTACCTACGCATCTTATTTATCATTATTTAATTGTTGTGTAACTAATCCATTTTGCTTGATTTGTTTTATTATTTATTCTATATTAAGTCATCCTATAAAATATTATATGTTACCCTTATTGTTTATTTATGTAGAGTTGTTAATACATTTTATTTCTAGGAAAGTCTTTTATATTGATTGCACTTGGTTCTTTCTTTTTAAAAAAAAACATATTTAAAATTTGAATGAAATCGCTATGAATTATGTTCTGATATAATTAATAAGCTTGTTGATGTTTAGAAAATGTATTATATCAGCATTGCTATAATAATTCTAAGACAAGATTTAAGTGTCTGTTTCAATAGTAGCAAATGAATTTTAATATTTAATGAGTGAACATTACTTTTTAGCTTAATTTGAAGTCATTTACACTAGACCATATAATGACCATTTTCTGTGTTTTGTGAACAAATACTTGTATTTTTTAATGTTTTATTTTATATACTTATAGTGGTGATCTTGGCATTGACCAACGACGTCGCGAATCACATCCTAGAGGTGGAAGAGAAAACGATGAAGATTCAGGTGGCGGAGTGTCTGCCACAGAGAGAAGGTTTGCCTACAGCCTACTTGAGAAGCTGCTAGAGTATCTAGACAAAGCATCCGTCAACATGCAGATGACTAGACCTTCCACTAGGTTCTCTCGTCGCCATAGTTACTCCACTGCTACTGAAGATGTCAAATTTTTTGGAAAGGTTCAATATCTATTTGTAGCTTTGTATCTGGCCAGAAATTTAAATATTCTATATTGTATATTTATATACACAGTAATTTATAATTTTTATCAATTGTTTATTTTCACTAAGTTTATTATGACTCAATTAAAAAAAATGTGTAATCAATCACGTGTCTGTCTTCCAGGTTGTTCTTCCATTTGTTGAGCGCTACTTCCATGCTCACCAAGCTTACTTTATTGCCTCTCCAAACTCACCTCAAGGAAACCATAGCATGGCTTCATTCAAAGAGAAAGAAATGACTGCAAGGTACAAATCTATTACTTAGTTTGTACAGTTTAACATAAACTGATCTTAGTTTATTTCTATCATTATCTCATTGAATTGTGAAATAAACAAAAAAAGACTAAATTTTATGTGTATCTTTAACTTGTTATGTATTTTACAGGTTTTATTGTGATCTAGCTATATTATTTTTTATTTGAACAAAATACACTTCATTTCCTTACAAACTTTTAAAGGAAAACTCTAAATATTTCTTATATACATTAAATGATTTTATAGCTAAAGTTGGACATTTTTTTAAGTGTACTTTTAAAACTTGTATTTTGAATAGTTTGTACTGCAGACTTGCACAGACTCTAAGATCCAAATTAACAGCTTTTGGACATGATGTCAACATTTCTGTACGCTGTCTCAGGGTTATGGTTCAGGCTGTGGACTTTAAGTAAGTAAATGCTTAAGTAAGTAAATAGCATTTATATATGAAATGGCATAAATTGAAACCAATATAGATCTAGATTTTTTAAAGTTGGTATACAGCTTTTGTTCAAAGTTTATGTGATAAGAAGATTACTCAAAGATCAAAGATTAGGAGGAGTAATGTATTTATGGTTGTTACTATTCGGTTGACGTAAGAGAGTTGCCCTATGTAAACACTTAAAGTCCAGCTTAGGTGTCAACTTGCCTTAACTGACATAGAAAAGAGCACCTGTTTGCATGCGGCTTCAGAATGAGACAGCTGAAGTTCATTTACAAAGGCCACATGATACACATTTGAGAACAAAAGAAAATCCGCTGCTGAGGACAGACTTGGGTGTTGAAAAGAAAATCTTAAACGACCATCGGTGGACAATGGTTATGCTTGCCCTGGATGTGACAAAATATGTAGGTCATAGTTGGGGCTACATAGCCATGGCAAATACTGTATTCCTCATTAATCTTCAAACTGAAAGACAAGCCTTATTATTATTATTTGTTTCCACATATATGTTTTTGTTAATGTGAGTGTTTATGATATGAAATGCTTTGTTTTTTCTTCCACTAGGTCTGTAGTTAAAAACAGTCCTGAATTTGTCAGATCTTTCTTGTTACCATTTTTTAACAATGCTGCTGATGACCTGGCACTGGTGATGGACAACCTAATCAAAGAAAGGTTTAGTCATGTCAAGGGTACCATCACTCGTGGGGCCACCTCACTAGACTATGTCCATATGGTGCTCTTGCCTGTTCTGTCTTCTCTCTTTGACCACATTGGACACAACCAATTTGGAGCTGATATGTTGGGTAAGTAGGACAACTGAAAAGAATAGCTCATGACTAATTAAAACAGGAATAGTTTCTGAAAACAAAAAGACTTATACCAATCTTTGTCTTGAGTGAAAGAGTGTTCTTGCATTGGCTCCATCCATCCATTGTCATTATCTTATTACTTCTTACATTAGTTCTTGATTGTTACTCAGCTTAAAAAGTACATCATAAAATCCTCTTCAAATGCATGGGAACAAAAAGCCTTATTTCAGTGAATATTGTTAACTCTTTCTCTCCGTAATTATTTACCACATTCTGGTGAAATCAACGTTGGTATCGTCAGTTCGGAGAGAAAGAGTTAAAAGACTGTTTATTTTAAACTTTGTTTAAGGAATTGTCATAAAATTAACAAACTAATTTTCTTTTCTTTTTGTAATGAACATTTTTTTTAGTTTGAAATTTTAATGTCTTAAATTTTCCAGTCGGAGACACTCAGTTGGCTTGCTACAGAATTCTTAATGCACTGTATACATTAGGCACTAACAGTTCTACTTTTGCTCAAAGGTAAGTTTAAATTGTGTATTTCTTTTCCATATATATCTTAATTATCTCATTCCACAGTATGTGTTATTTAGGATGTTTATACTTGATTAAATCTGCAAAACAAATACAAATAGTCATGATAATAATTTTTAAAATAATACTGCTAGAAGTGAAGAATTAAAATAGAATGATATCTATTCATCATTCTGTTAAAATATTATACTAGGAAGGCAGCTGATATATTGGACTTTTTAAAACTGTTCAGTATTACACTTTTTTATACATGGATGCCATTTCACTGAATTTTTCTTTTATATTTTATGGTACTTGCATTTTTAAAATGAAGCATATTTTTTTTAGAGATGTCAATAGGCCTCTGAAGTTTTATGGTCAATTATATTTTTTAAATATAAATTCATAAAATATATAATAAATTGATGTACAATGTGAGATGATATATATTGTTAAGTCAAAACATCATTTTTATAACCATGTGGGGCTAAATATAATGTCATTATTATCACTGTGCATGAAATATAAAGAATGTAGAATTTGTTCTAATTGTTGGCACCTTTTCATATCAACAACTATTTGAATTTAAAAGCTATGGAAGATCAAAAATCATATGCACAATGTTTGACATCTGTTTTACACACATAATAAAATAAAAAAGAATAAATGATAATAATTCGCTGTTCAAGGAGCCAGTACAATTTGTCTGCATTAAAGCATTACTGTTGTTATGTTAAGTAGGATACGTAATGTTGATAAAGATTTTATTTTTATCAATGTTTTCCTTTAAGTTTAAGGTTTTAAAGTGTAGGTCAAAAAAACAAAGACAATGACTAGATCATTTTATCAATCTTTCGAATGTCTGACATTTTTTTCCTTGTTTCTCTCATGTGTCAGAGATACAATCCAGGCGGAATTAGCCAGGTATTACTGTGTTACTACTGGCTCAGTGTGTAGTACTCTTACAACTGGTTCAGTGTGTTCAGTATTGTTTTAAAATCTGGCTAAGTGTGTTGTGCTGTTTTACAACTGGCTGAGTGTGTAGTGCTGTGTGCTGCATCAAACCTAAACCATTACTCATAACAGTCCTACTGTGTAGATTTCACATTAGCTCTCTTAAGGAAATAAAATTGAATATTTTTTGTGTGGGTAACTGGAATAGCTTCAATTGAAATATATCATTAAGACAGTTTCCAGATAAACATTGATTATCAAATATTATATAACAGTTCAAAAGTTAGATGAAGCAATATAACAAAACACAATGCTGTATTTCTCAACCCTAATCCTGTGAAGAAAAGAGGGTAGGGATTACACTAATAAAACAGCAGTAATGGTAAACAAAGATTTCAATGGATTTGAAATTCACTGTTTTTGTACTATTCTAGTCAACAAAGAATTGAGGGGGAAAAGGGCAGAGTGGGGGACTAACATTCTCCTAAGGGTTGAGAATGGCATGTTAAGTTTCTAGGACACTAATTTGTGGTCAATCAAATATGAATAATTAACAAGGTAAAATACTAGCAACTACTTGGTCAACTGATCTTGATCTAAATTTAATCTGCAATAGGTTTCTATTTCTTATCATTTTGTAATTATTGAATTTGTTTTTTTCTTTAGATTAACTGATTTAAACTGTATTTGAGTAATACTCCTCCTAGATAATTTTCTGTACTTTTTGTTAGCAAGATCTAATCATCATTTACCACTTTGAAATTATGTCAATATTATTAATAAAATATCTACATTTAAACATTTATCAACTATTTAGTAGCTAGATTCTAATACAGGTCGTGCTATATGTCTTGTTAGGTTGATATGTAAACTCCATCTTGTATTCCCTTCATCATGTATTCCCTTTTTGTAAAATGTTGTGTCCTAATGTAGGACATTTTCTTTGTGGTGTTAAATGTTTAGTTTATTCTCATTATGACTTTCACCATTTTGATAGCAACAACATAATATTAATAAGATTAAATCATCAAGATCATATCAAGTCCACTCTTTCTACAACATTCAACATGAATTTAATTTTTATTAACCATTAAACATACTTATTGTGTAAAATTAGAGCATTTCTGTTTGGACAAAACACACTAAACAATTGTATGCATGAAAGTAAAAAAAATTATAGACCTAGATTTTGACTAGTTAGTTTAGTTACTGATTCTTTTGACGCTTTCAAAACATAGATCCTGTATTTTAATTTTTATATAAAAAATGAAAAACAATTATATTTAATATAGAACAGAAATATTTTTTTTCATTTTCTGAATGTTTTTAAAGTTTTTATGCTTAGCAGACTCTTATGTAGAGATATAAACCTACATAACCTATCAATAGTTCTATTTTCTGTACACCGACCTACATAACCTATCAATATTTCTATTTTCTATACACTGAAAATACCAAAGACTTCATTTATGGAGATCTTCCATATATATATATATATAGCTCTATAGTTTTCATACTTCTGACTGTCAACATGATGGTCCAGAGTTTACACGTTGTTCTTTGGGAGGTTTGGACTAGGACATAATAATCTGAGGGAACTTTCAATGCTATAAATAAAATCAATCCTACATATCTTTTGTCCTTATTTAAAATTGCTACTTTACAGATGTTTTTGTTCAAAAGTTTTGTTTTTGGTAATGCTACTTAAGAAAATTGTCTACATTTATTATTTTTATTAGTAAAATTGGTTCTTTAATGTATTTGTATTTACTGAAACACTATTTTACTTACAAACTTAGTTTTCTTTTAGATACATCAGCTTTAATCATGTTTTTCAATAATACAATTTATGTTGAATTCAAGGCACCGGCCAGCGCTAGGAGAGTGTGTTGGATCATTTGCAAGCTGCTTCCCTGTAGCCTTCTTGGAGCCAGAAAAGAATAAATTTAATAAGCATTCCATTTTGTTTGGTCTGGAGGGAAAGATTTCTGAACACTCACTGGAAGCTCAAGGTCAGTAGAGATTGTCAGTTTTTTTTTTTAGAAATGATTAGCTGCATAACTTTTTTTTACCTTAAAATATTTTTGTAAAAACAAACAATTTTACATGGGAAAAGTAAACTAGTTTAACTATATTTTAAATAACATTTATCATAGAAATCATTTCCGTATAAAACAATAATATTTCGATAACTGCACCCAATTAAGGGTACAAAGAAAAGATGTGAAAACTGAATGTGATTACTGAATACTTTCTTAAGCATTTTGAAAAAAAAAAACTGTCTTCCAACAGAGGTCATGGACCAGCTGAAAGAACATGTTCCATCATTGGAAAAAATTGTGACAGAAATTGAAGGCCTGGCTCACTCTGGGGGAAAATATCATGAGGCCCCACATGTGATTGAAGTGACTCTACCCATGGTTTGCAGGTGAGTGTTTTTTTTTTTTTTGTGATTTTAATTCTTAGATTAGAGATAGATATTCGATATTGAAAAACAAAACATTAACTTTATTGGTAACATTGAAAATAAAATATTTTTAGCATGTTAGATATGTTATTTGTAATTGCAATTTAATTCATGTTTAACGCTTGGAGTTGGACTACATAGAGCTGTAATGAGCTCAGAATACATCTGATTAGCTAATTTAAATTTATTTTAATTTATTTCAGCTTAGGGCTATTATTGCTTTGTTGTTGATGTACGATAATTAAATTTGACATTCTTTTCACCTACAGCTATCTTCCTAACTGGCTAAAACATGGTCCTGATGGGATACACACAGAGAGGTAAAGCCTTTAATTGTTTTGTTGCAAGTTTCAGATAGTCCTTCTTAAAATGGGTATCTGGAGTGTTAGTTGTTACTGGGTTAGGTCGTCTTGACCTCACAGTGATTGAAGATGTAAGCATACAACAGAAAAGACTGATGATCTCTTGATAAACTTTTTGTCTCTATCATTTAGAAATGCTTTCTGACTAGTTCCATACTCTTTAGTAGTTATGTAAACAGTTATGGCAATCATCATGTCCCTCATGGCATCATTAAAATGGTGGAGAGAATCAAAGAAAGTATCTCCTTGTATTAATCCAATACTAGTGTAAATGCACTTCATCCTAGCCCATATTTCCTGAGAGCTGGGAGGATCCAGACTTTGAGCCATCCTAATGACAGTCTGAAATGCTTAGCACATGGCCAGGCAGTAACCTATAAGAAGACATGCTTGTTTACATTATTCATCACACTTAGTACATGTATATTTGAGTCTCTTATCTCCTATGTAGTTGTGGATGATGATGTCATTAGCTTTCCTTTGATGAGCTAAACGAAGTTGCTGGCTGATAGGAGAGTAGTCTTGTGCTGCCGGGGACTATTACTTGAATAATATATAATTTGAACAAAGACGATCTAGGATTCAAATAGAGTAATGCTTCGTTGAATTAATAACACAGGAACTTTATTTAAATTTAATTTAAGTACAGCTATGTACAGAATATATTTCAATAAAACAGAATGCAGAACAAAGGCTTCTTTCTTAAATTGTATAACTATTAAAAAACACATCTGCTCTCTAGAATGATTTCACATCGACTGCTTGGCGCACTCTTTTTGCCCGCTATTTTAAAATGTCTTTATATTCAAACTAACCAATAGATTTGAATCATGATGTCTGATGACAAGCTATAAATAGGTACCGGGTAAATCCGAGGTACAGTTAAAAACCCAGATTTATATTTGCGCACATGTTCTTATTAAATATGAAATATACAGATAAACCTAGAATGGCATATGTGACACTAAGAGTCAGTTTAGCAAAGGATTGTCTGCTAACTGCATGAAAAATTATAATCTAAAATAATTTTTATTCATTCTCAAAACATTGTTTACTCTTAAAAACGTATTATTTGTGTATGTATTTTGTTACCAGGCAACTTATACACACTATGTTTTATGATAAAAATCAATACACGTTTTAATATAGGCCAAGAAACTATGTCACTGATGTTACAGCCCAACAGATGAATGCTGTTCTTGGCAATGTCCTTAAATTGATTCTTAGCAATGTGGGCACTGAAGATGCTCCTTGGATGAACAGAATTGCTAGTAAGTAACTAGAAATAGTACAATCTAATTGCACATTTTGTTCAGATAATAATCTGAGTTGACTGAATAAATGGTTACACAAAATGCCAGTCAACTCAATTGGTCCACTCTGTAGAAGTGTAAACAATAAAAGTTCTCAGCCTAGAACTGATCTAAGATCTTTAAAGATTACATACACTAAATTTCTGTGTAAGACTTGTAAATATAATGGATCATAAAATCTTTAGATCACCTAAGTCAAAGCTAAAATCTTAGGCCATATACATAAAGAACAAAACCAGTCTTTCAAAAAGAATCCTATAAGCATACTTTCTGGTGGAAAAGAGAATAATGATAAGGCTGTCTTCGAATTCAAAGATTAATGAGGAATGCAGAATACCCATGGCTAAGCAGCCCCAGCTGTGACCTACATATTTTGTCACATCCAGGGCTTTAAATTGTCGGCCGGTGGTTAAGATTTTCTTTTTTTCGTCTGCGTCTGTCCTCTGCAGCAGATTTTCTTTTGGTCTAAAATGTGTTTCCTGCAGCCTTTGTGAGTGACATCCAGCTGTCTCGTTCTGAGGCCGCATGCAACCAGGTGCTCTCTTCTATGTCAGCTATGGCAAGTTGGCTCCAAAACTGGCCTTTGTAGCGTTTCGGTGGGGCACCTCTGTTACATCGACCACCTTTTAGCTCACTAAAGGAGCATAGTAAGAAATGAAAAGGTGCATTGAACTGTCCTTTTTTTTATTGGAAAATGGTATTAAAGCATTTTTTTTTTAAGAATAATAAGGCTTGTCTTTGAGTCTGAAGATTAATGAGGGATACAACACATCGTCTTCTTGAGGTCTTCTTATTCAAATCTTACAAAATTAGGGACCTATCATCATATTTATTTCTTCAATGTCTCTATTTTTTAAAATTAATATTTGTGATTATTGTAATTACTGTATTACATTGGTTGAAAGTGTTCACTAATGTCAACTATGAGCTAAAAGTGATGTGTTTTATTTTCTCTAGCTCGCACTCAGCCTATAATCTGTAACTCCACACCTGATATGATCAAAGATCATTTCTTACCAATTGCCAAGAAGCTAAGAGAAAATGCTATGTCTGTAGAGAGCATGGAGAAAAGGCTGGCACAAGAAAAAAGACTGGCATTGGAAGGAAGTGAAGATTTTGAACAATTTGTCCAAGAGGTAAAGCAATTATCCTGTGTGACCTTCATTAACTAACTATTGTTATCAAATTATCTCATAACTTTACCAAAGATTCAAATCTAAAAATAATCACAGATTTTGTCATGTTTTGCTAATTTCAGTTATTTTTTCTATTCAACTGTGGCATCATATTTTGTTTTACTCAGTATATTATGGGAAAACTAAAATTTTAATTCAATGAAGGTACTAGATATAGTTACCTATACTCCATTCCAATGATTTAAAACTTAGAAAGCATAATTTTGTATATTTTTTTAATACACATATCTGAATTTCTAATATAAAGCTTTCTGATTTGTACCTAGAAATTCAGTATCCTGGTGAGAGACATCTATGCCTTCTATCCATTGCTTATCAAGTATGTAGACTTGCATCGCTCTCATTGGTTGAAAAATCCAACACCAGAAGCTGAGGAACTCTTCTCATGTGTGGCAGAAATATTTTCAATGTGGTCTCATTCTTTGGTAAAAGTCTCATATAGATTTCAAATATCCTCATTCTTTGTTTTGTTTTTACAGTTCAGATGTTCCTTCAGAATGGAAGATTATTAGTATTAGATTTGTTTAGTTGATTAGTATCTTAAATCTGTCTCATTTCAAAGCATGAAATATTGAAGAAAGAAAATTTTACGTTTGTAGCCTTGAAAATAAAACCATTGTTTTGGGGGACCATAGAAAAGACAATTACAAAAGCTTGATTTTAGTTATAATTTGATTACATTCTGAAAATAGTGATGTAATTTTATCATACTTAATAAATTCCTACACATTAACCTAACTTAATTACAAACCCATTCACCACATAACCTAATTTGTGATATGGTTGAATCTTTAAATCTCTTTGGCAATTTGTCTCGGAAGAGTTGACAGCATTTCATAGTTTCTTTTTATTTAAAGCTTGACCTATTCAAAAGCTTTATGTCAGGGTTCTATTCTTGCTTTGGCTTGGCTCATTAGGGGTTACTCCATTACTCAGTTACAAATAATTAATACTTGTTGCTTGGCTTATGAAGGCCTACTAAAAAACAAACAGTTATTACTAAACAAACTCCAACTCCAAATATATATGGATAACACAAATAATACTTTAATAATATCAGAGCACAAATAATGACATTAACTTCAATAAATATTTAAAACACAAAACAACTTTCTAGGAAGCGACTATCCAACCTTCCTGGACCGGGGACAAAACCTGACTGACTAACACACTCTCTCGCACATTCAACGAAGACTAAATCATTCAGTTCATAACACGTCCTAGACTAGTCACTTTCATAACCTGGGGTACATAAGCAAGGGGTAATAACTATCATACCAAAATATCAAAGCAACACATTCACTCTCTCCATTCCTCCCCTTGACACTTTAGTCTAGGACCATTTGTTTATAGTTGATATGTATAAGTGTATTTTTAAATCCATTACTACTTATTATTATAAGGTCTAATGTAAAAAAAAATAAATTTATAATTGTCTTTTTAAACAGTTTTTCAAGAGAGAAGAGCAGAACTTTGTATCGCACAATGAAATAGATAACATGGCTCTCATTATGCCCAGCCAGGCCGTACGTCTCTCTGTTCCCAAGAAGATTATGTCCAGTTCCCAAGACTCAGCCAGTGGCAAGCGCACATCAACAGGGGGAAGAAGGAAAGAGAAGAAGAGGCTTGAGCCCCATAACTCTTTGAATGTGGCTTGCCTCAAGAGACTTGTCCCAGTGGGGCTAAGCTACTTCAGTGGGAGAGAGCAAGAGTTGTTACAACAAGCCAAACAAAGACTTTTACAGGTAACGTTTGGCTGGATTTGTCAATATAAAGCAATATCCCTTACAGTTTAAATAACAAATTGTATGGATTTAAAGGTTATGTAATGGCTTGGCTCTTAGAAAAAGGATCTTAATATTAAATTTGGAAGGAGGGAGGCTGATATTTTGTAGTTGGCATTCTAAGTAAAGTTCCCCTTTCAGACCTTGTGGTCTATAGTGCAGATGATGTAAAGGTCATCTGATTCTGTGGCCCACGGTTTACGAGGGTGTCATGTGGCCAACACAACGACCAACCGCCTTTACTTTTCCCCAACTAATGTCAGGTACCCATTAGAGCTGGGTGGACTCAAGGGCGCCCGAAAATCCCGAAATAAAAATCCCAGCCTTCACCAGGATTCGAACCCGGGACCTCCAGTACGGAAGCCAAGCGCTTTACCGCTCAGCCACCGCGCCCTCAGTTGGCATTCTAATGTCTCTGAACTCACCCAGCCCTAATGTATTCCTGACATTGTCTCGGGAGATGATTGATTGCAGTGCTGGCTACATAATGCTTTCATTATCAAGTGGCTATAGAAATTGGTTTAATTTTCATTAGTCTCTTTGACCAGTAAGGTCATAATGGATTTTGTCTCCAAAATAACAAAATGTCTCTTTTTTAGTGGCTACTACTCATGACTTTTAAGTTCAATTAGGGAAATCATAAATCTTTCTAGGAAGTTTTTTTTGTTTTAAATGTAGAAGTGAAACTAGAAACCAAATAATTCTGTTGCTTACTGGCTGAACTCTATCAGAAAGTATAACATGTTAATATTGTTTGTGGAAGAAGACATAAAACTGTTATTGGAAAATTATGCAAACCCTTTTATTGTTGTTATTTTATTCTATTGGAATGCATTCATTCAATGCTAATGAAATGTTAACTCTTAAGTAATACAGATTTGATCACTTTACTATTAACATTTGCTTAACAAGTCTCTCTTTCAGCTAGTCTTATTGGTTTGAGCCTTTCACATCACTGTAGAATCTAACATCTTGGTTCTAAAACTTTTTAGTTCTTGAATTAATTACCTACATGCTTTTTATTATTTCTATGTAAACTAATAGAAATAGAATCTAACAATTTTAACACCTTTAATGCCTAGTAGAATTTTCTTACTGTAAATAATGTTATAGTGTGTAGCTCTAACTGTATCGAGAAACATGTCTGTTAATATATATTGTATCTTATTGTATTGTAATGTGTTTTTTGTATGTATTCATGTATATGGCTGCTTTAAGTTATGAAGCGACCATAAATCATCTCATAAAAAAGTGATGAATGTCTGGGCATTAGCTATGGTCGGAATGATTTTGCCTACACAGCATTTCCCCTCTCCCTCATTTCATGCAGCCAGTGTGACCAAAAGAATGGCTAGTGCCTATACAGTTTGAGATCTTTTGAGGGCATGCAAATCTCATGGCTGCCACATTGAATTTCTTGATCTCACATTCTGATGAATGCTGACATTGTCATGTTAGTTTGGAAAGGAATCTTTGAGTTCACTCAGCACTTTTGGTACTTTTCAAACTTTTTTTTCAGTCATGAAATATTTGTGATGTTTCACTGATTGTTTTTCTAATCAATCCATGAATCACTATGAATTATTCACAATGTAAAGCAAATGATATCCATTTTCTTTTTTCTCACTTTGTTCTAACTTACTAAAACTAGGAAGCAAAAGTTGTTTTTTTCTTTTTGATGTCAACTAGCTTTAGTAGTAACTGTCACATTACTAAGCTCAGTAACATCTAGTACTTGACTAATTCTACTCCATGGTGTCAAGTTGTTGCATTTTGAGCATTGTGTTGGGTACAGAAGCAGGTTTCTTATTGTTCAATGTTTCAGAAGGACGGAGATGGAGACATAGAGGACTACCTTTTGAATAATCTCAGTGCTGAAGAGGGGGTGAGTACTTTCATACATTTACCATCTTCAAGTTGACCAAAAATTCTACAATTGTTTTAGTTTAATATACCGTTTCAGATTCAAAATACATTTTTAAAATGCTACTTGTGTATACTTTTCAAATAAAAAAAAATTGTTTAAACTAGTTAGTTCAAGTTACAGCATTAAATAACATGTCATGCATATTTACATCTGTTTTTTTAAGGAAAGTTTATAGGATAAGATGTATATTCTGACAGTAGGATGTGTGTTTTTTTTAAGGAAAGTCTATAGATTATAGGATAAAATGTATATTCTGACAGTAGGATGTGTGTTTTTTTCATTTTTTATTTCTCAACTTTTTGACTTGTCCCAAATGTTTCTTACTTTTGTTGTCATAAGAAATGCAACAATATATTCATACAAGCTTAACAAAGTTGATATTAGAACTAAATTTGACACTCATGTTATACCATAGTAAATAAATGCTACCTTACATTTGGTTGCAGCCTATTGATGAAAAGACACAATGGCAGAAAGTCTTGTACAGAAAAATAGGTGACACAAAACTCTCAAGCACTCTACAACTTACCCAGAAGAAAGTCATTGAGAGGATCATAAGTATGGCTAAAGTCATGCATGGCCTTCATATGGTAATGTAGTTTTTTATCTATATAATTTATCTAAAATGAAATATATCTATTTCTTGAGCCTTAGCTGACTGATTGACTGACCTATCACTAATTGTACCAAATAGGGGTGTTAAAAAAATTGACCCAGTTTTACATAACATGGAATAATGTGTATGTGTTTCATGTGTGAATGTTGTTAGAATTTTTCATCTATATTGTTTTTGTACAGTAGTGACGCTGAGGTTATCAATTGTAGTCAAACTGAATTTCCATTTCATTGGATCAATAAAAATTATCTTATCTTAACTAAGCATTTTTGGAAATTGGTTATGTACTCTAAAAGACCACTAGGGTCACTTAATTTTCTCATTGATTTTGTTCACTTTCTTTCAGTCAAATTTTTAATGCTTTCTTTGAGAATTTTAATAACTCTATATTAAGTTCTCATGTCCTCTTCTGATTTTTTAAAACACAGTAAAAAGAAGCAAAAATACATATTAACAATAAATGAATCTCCCCAAAAATAAAAGATCTAACTCTCCTCTAAATATTGATCTAGAATTACAAATCCACATGATTGTCAGAGTGAATGTGAGAGATTTTTCTTAAATATGTGTGATTATCAAATGTTTTTTTTTGTACAAAGAGCACAGGACAGTGTGTGTGTGTGTGTTGGAAACACTGTTCTGAAGGAATGGCTGTACAAAGACATTCATTTTAGTCCTTTAGACAGTTGTGGCCATTCAATTTTCAATGTAACCATGAATGAGACATATAGAATTTGAAGACCAAAGAAAAAAAATTGTGTTGGAGGTGGCTTATTAGACTTAACTGACTTAATCCTTTTGACTCACAGTGGAGCATAGAGCCACAACAGTACTTCATCATCAGACTCTGTTTTGGGCCATTCCCCCACAGTTGTGTCCATGTCCATCCTTTGTTTCTTGGTCTTCCAATCTCCTCCATGTTTTTTTTGGATCTCTCAGCCTTTCTCTTCCCCTTGTGAATTCCAATCTAGAGCTTGTCTTGCAATGTTGTCTCATTCCATTGTGTGCCCTAACTACTAACTATATTTCTAAATGGGGAACTAATATCTAATGTGAATATTGGTTCAGGTGGAACATCCAGATGCTTATAATAAAGGTGCTTGGAAAAAAGTCATCTCCTCTCAAAGAAAGAGGGCTGTCATGGCTTGCTTCAGAATGATTCCTCTTCACAATACACCAAGGTAAAATACATTCAGTGTAGATTAGTTTGGTAAGTGTGGTGGTTGAAGTCTTGGATTTTTAATTTCTGAATTTTTATGGTGCCGCCCCTGAGTCCATTCAGCTCTAATGGGTACCTAACAATAGTTAGTGAGAGTAAAGGTGGTTGGTCATTGTGCTGGCCACATGACACCCTTGTTAACTGTGGGCCACAGAAACAGATGACCTTTACATCATCTGACCCATAGATTCCAAGGTCTGACTTTATTATTCTATTGTTATAAGATCAGTTCATCAGAAAATGTCTTATCAATTTGTGTAACTGAAATTGGCAAAATGAGCCTGCTAGCTTCAACTGTTAAGATTTATCTTTTGACTTGTTGCCTATAAATTAGTTTTTAATCTGTTTCCTCTACAAACAATTTTTCTAATTACTACAACACATTGATTTTATATAAATTTTGTAAAAAGATAGTAAGCAAACATTTCAAAATTTTAAAAATGTTTTTTTATTTTTTAGTTAGATATCATCACTTTTTCTTAGGCTGTATCACACATTTTATTTTTACTATCTTCTGACAGACATCGAGCTATGAACTTATTCCTTAAAGCCTACAGACAACTCTGGCTAGAGACTGAAGAAAGAGATATGAATGCTCTAATAGTAGATCTCACTGTAAGTTTTTTTTCCAACTTCTCATTAATAAATATATCTGCTTGTTAGGTTATTTTTCAAGATAATATTTTAGGGTCAGAAAAATCATGTCTGTGAACTCCTAGATAGCTGTGAAGTGTCACCTTTACATTTAAAAGCCAATTACTTTCAAGTCATGAATAGGTTGCGCTTATTGCAGAATGGTCTGTTTTCGCTCCAAGTTTTTAGACTAGTCTATTAATTTGCTGTCATCTTTCTTCTTTACCTTGTAAAAAAAACCTGATGTTTCCATGACATGAGGATAAATCCTGAGCTACTTTTTCACAGTTATGAGTGTTTATTCTGCACTCCTTAAAGAAGCTCTTAAAAGTATTTGTTACATTTATTGAATTAACACCCTTGAGAACATCTTCCATTTAACTATGGCATGGATACTATTCATCGGTTGTATGATTTTTCAGTCTGGGACGTGATCAAGCTAATTGCAGTATTCTTCGGATCTTACTAAACCCAGTACCTATTAAAAGAAATAACAGATAATATACTTTTTTTTTCATTAATATAAAACTCATATATAAAACTAGAGCTAGTTTGAACATTAAAACTTTTCAAATACTGGTTTTCAGTGTAAATAAAACAAGTCAAAAGTAAACTATCTTAGGTCTACATTTTGTTGATTAAATTTATGTTGGCAGCTAGGATGTCTTTTTTGCTTTATTTCTCACTAGGCATTTGTAGACTAGAATAAGAGCTTTTTTACTATCCTAAATTGCCACACAATAACCTTTTTAGTCTTTGATGTTTCTTAAGGATTTAAAGATTATCTAGCCTAGCCCCCTACCTTATGCAGTATGGAAAGGGATGGCAGAGATCACCAACCCAGGACAAATAAGATGACAGTCCGGAATGCATACCACACTAATATATTTAGGGTCTTTACCAATGTCTACCTTTCATATTTATCAGTGAATTTCAAATGTGTCAGATCATATCTTCTTATCTAATATAGTACAGACATTACTTCAAAAAAGGAGATAAGTATGTCCTACTCATTTCATGTGTCAATCTAGTCAAGCATGTTAATCAATGACAAACTCTGCTAAGTGCTAAGTCATTAGTTTTCCTGGATGATTCAGCCAACCCATTCTATTCACTAATGGCACTAGGGACGAAGGAGCACTTGTATGAATTTGTTCTAGCATATGGAATAAGAAAAGTGCTTCTATCTTTGTGTCTTTCTAATCAAATTAACTTATCTTTAGAGAAAAAAAGGACTAAAAAACAATCCACTTGAAAAATTGGATAAATTTTTTTATTACTTTAACTACTTTTTTTTTTATTTCATGCTTAACATTACTGAACATATCTACATTAACTCTTTGTTTCAGCAATTACTGAA
>JADKLZ010000104.1:2758380-2775861 GCA_021533235.1 Biomphalaria straminea
TTCAGCAATTACTGAACATATCTACATTAACTCTTTGTTTCAGCAATCTCACAAAGAAGAAGAAGGAGAAAAGAAAGAAGAAGAAGAAGAAAAGAAACCAGACTCACTAAATCAACTGATTACAACATTGAGCAGAGGAGCTACTAAAGAACAACAACGCAGCATACCTGATGATCCTTTGTACATGTCATATGCTCAGATTATGAGTCAGGTACTAATCTCTTCCTGGAATACAGTTATTATTGAATATTTTCTTAATTTATCTTCATAATATTCATGGTTTGTTTACTTAACCAATCAAAATTCTTTTTTTTTTAATTAAAAATAAAATTATATTACAAAAACTTTTGACTAGGCTTCTTTCCATGCTCAAAATTATTTAGCATGTTCTTTTACCATACTCTCATATCTTTGTTGCATCAAACTAACTGAATATGTAGATCTAGGCAGCTATGAAAATTCCTAAACCTGTATAACAGTATTGTACAATATTTAGGAAAAATAGTTTTACCTGCAGTGGCATTATAGATTATGGAACAACTCTTGTGTTCACAATATTGAATGTATCTAATTAAAAATGAAAACATTACACTTGTATCTTCCAGAGTTGTAGCGGTGAAGATGAAGATGATGATGATGAAGAAAATGAAGAAGGTCCAGGTCCTTCATTTGAGGTTAGAAGCTTCAAGCACATCTTTTTAATATAAAGTCTTTTCTCTAGATATGTATAGTACTAATGAAACTATTGGTCTGACATATTTTAAATAAGGAAACTATATTCACTCTCTATATTTTGTTTCTGCACTTGTAATATATTTCTTTTCTTCACTAACATCTCTCGACATTATTGTCATCTAAAAGCATGTTTCAAGTTTCCTTTAAAATGAAAGGATTTAATAATAATACTTTTTTCATAATGGTTTTGATTAGGAAGAGGTTTGTGTTTTGCCTGATTTGTATTTGATTTATTATATATTTTACTGGCTGCATGGAAAGATTAAAGTGGAGTTTATGAAGGTACTGCAGTCATGTGATAGTACAGCTTACTTACAATGTACAACTTACACTAATGTGTACATGTGTGATTGTGCTAGAAATATCAAATCTATAACAGTCTGTATGTCCCTAGATTGACTTGAATTAGATATAAATTGTTTGTGAGTGTTTAGTTCTAGTAACCCATAGTCTGCATCAAGTACTATAGTTATGAAGAGAAGGAGTGTTGTCAACATTGTCCTTTTTTTTGGGCTGTGGTCTTAAGGTTTCAATATGAGCAGCAGTAAAATAATTTGTCAACTTTCCATGACATTTACTTTCCTTTGAGTTGACATTATAGCTTACATTACAGCAGATGTAAAATCTAATCAAAACTTACATAAGTGTAGACAAACTAGATATTTAGCTTACCTGTTACATGTTCTAATAAAAGTATTTGAAACCAAAAAGTTTTCCCTGAGGAAGTATTGAGCCACAAGATTAGCAATGGTTTAGAGCACAGAGTGTTTAGCGTATCCTAGTGAATCTTTTAAATTCAGTCTTTGTATAAAATACATTTAAACCATTGTAGTTAGTGAAATCTGTTAAGTAGATTTGAGGCAGTTACAGAAGGCTGCTTCATGCAAATATGTAGAAGACTAACTTTAGTCACAATTTGAATTATATATATAGATATAGTGATATGAAATTAGAAAGGCCTCAATATTTGTTCATCAGTTCTAAAAGAAACAACAAATATACAAGATAAATATTGAAATTGTTTTTGATACAGCAATTTATTTTGCATAAATGTTGATCAGTATGTTGCTAAACTGAATTTACTCTATACAATCTCCAACCATTTAGTCAATTTAGTCACAAATACTGTTCAATTGCTTTGAGTCACTTCTTATTGTTAAGAAAACAGATTTACTTGTGATGCAGTAATTAAAGACTTTGTATGTCTGTACATTTCAAACAAACTCTATGGCACTGATCATTTTTAAAAGAGAATTGTAAAAAGTGTTGAGGCTTTTGTTTATAGGATTGTCTCCTTCCTTACAACAATCCTGGCAAGGTCTGTTTTGGTTTCCCAATGGTTTTCTAGCTCTTCTAGATGGTTCACCGCATTTCTGTGTGCTTTTATTTATTTACTCTTGTTTGAGAACCTCTCCAATATTTGTAGATGTGTTCAGTTTCTTCACATTTGTCTGTCTTCAAACACATTGTCCCCTAATGAATTGATACACTGTGTTGCTGTGTAAAGATCTTAATTGAGGAATCCATTGAATAAATGAATTTGTGAGAACTATCAAACCAAAAAAGTGACACTTAATAGGGGGAAGAGGGTGAGCCAGATATTGAGGCTATAACTCTCATTTTTAAACTTGTTCTAAAACAATTTTGTGATGCATTTGTTATGTAGCTTATTATTAAGGTTAGATTCAGCATGATCAGATATTAAGTTCTGGTTAATGTATGTTAGATATTCTTTTTTTTGTTTATTTTCTTGTCAGTGATATTTTCCTGTTTTAAAAGTGGTGTGAATGTCTGCTAGTTTCTAGTTCTACTTGAACTTGCTTGTTTCTTTTGTCTGAGCTGTAAATCATGCATGCACAGTGGGTCATCTCCCCCTTTTTGTCTACACAATAGTTTTCAAAAAAAACATTGGTAGAAAATAAAGAGTTTGAGACAAACAAATAGCTCATGATTTTTTGAGACAAAGTGATGAAAAAATGTCCACTTGAAAGGATGAAGCCTTCTAAAGAACATTGATAAACTGAGATGGAGGAGACGTGTTTAAGTCAAATAGTTTTCTAGAGTTAAAAAAAACAATCAAGATATTTATACTCTAATTAAATACAATTATGCCAACTTAAAAAGAACAAATACAACCAAATTATCCTCTTTATTATTCATTTTTAGCTACACTATAACTGATTGGCTCTAAATTCATTACCTTTTTTAAAAAATTGGATCCTTCAGATTTGTAAAAAAAATTTCCTACATAACATTTTACTTAAGATTCCATTTCATATGAATTTTATGTTCACCTCATTCCTATTGAGTCTAGAATGTCAAAGATCATTTTGTAAAGTATGACATAAGTGATGTGTAGGAGTTGTTGTTTTTTTTACACTTATTAGCATTTGGTATATGTAAAAAAAAAAATTATCAAAGAAATTATTTAACAATAAAATAAATTGACAACTACTTTTTAAGTTACATTTAGTCATAAAAAAAGTTGCCTAGATTTGATGCTGTTTACTTCTCTATTTATCATGACTGGCTAGATTAAAACATTAATTGTCTGGAATGCAAATTTTCATTTCTTAAGAAATATGAGAGAATTTTTATATTTGTAACTTACGGTTTTGTGTTTTATTGACATATTTATGAAAACAATGAATTAGTTAATTGAGCTTTGAATATTTTAGAAATCTGTTCCAAAGATATTAAGCAGTGCATAGTTCAACTAGTCAATAAATGATAGTGGCAACTATTAAATAAAAAACTTTACCAACCATCAATCTAAGTGTTTAGATTACAAACGTTATAAAGCATGTTCATAGTAAACTGACTACAGTCTTGTTATACAGTTTCTAATCTATGTTGTTCTATTTGAGAAGCCCATACATTTAAAGTAACCTATGACTACATGAGTTGCTAAGTTGTTTCTGCCCATGCTCTTCTTCACACATTTGTGTTCAATATATTTTGCATGTGGTATCAAGATTCTTTTAAAAATTCTTACTATTTGAAACTAAAGGATTAAACGAATTAAAAATATATATACATTTCTGTAGATTCATTTAAAAAAAAAAAAGAAAACTTTGAATTATCATGGTTCCAATATTAATAAATTCCTTTATATCACTTTTGGTTCCTGTTCCTTCACCTGCTTCATCAAGAATGACTTACTATATTGTATTATGTTCTTTTTATAGTTTCTTTACTGTGTTTCTCTGTTCCAGATCTCATCATACACCTACTTGCAATTCATCTCTTTATTTCACAGACAGTATTTCTTCTACCTGCAGACTTTCTTTCATTAAACTTCTTAATATAAACTTGATTAGACTCTTTCCATTTGGTAAACATTCTATCCTGTCTATAAAATATTCAAAGTCCATTTCACTGTCTTCTATTTTATGTGATTTGTCTTGAAACAATATATGCACATTTGATCAGGAACAAGAAATGGAGAAACAACAACTGCTGTTTGAACAGTCCAGGCTTTCAGACAGAGGGGCAGCTGAAATGGTGCTCCAGTATATTAGTGCCAGCCGAGGTTAGTGCACCTTAAATCATAACATTTTCATTTAAATTTACTTGTCTTTGCAAGAAACTCTGTACTGTGTTAAAATAATTCTAATCCAAATTAGCATAATGTGAACAGTTTGGATTTGAAACATCTAATTCAATATTCTTCTATTTTAGACCTTTTTTAAAAAAATATTGAAATCACAAACTTTCAGTAGCTATGAATACTGAAGGGCTATACCAAAGGGATGAATTGTATAGAGTAGTTTCTCAAACTTTTTCCTTAGCAGAACACTTTGCACATTCTGAGTATTTAGTGGAACACTTTCCTTATTTTTTAGAAAGATTAATACTTGTGGTGGTCTACTAGCTCATTATTCCAGTAGTTCGTGGAACACTAGGGTTCCATAGAACACAGCTTGGGAAACAAGAGGTATAGAGAATTAAAATTATAACTAATATAATCAAAGTGTCTTATCTTAATGAATGGGTCCAACTAAATACTTGCTGTACTTTTTTTTATGGAATCTTCTTTTACTATGATACTAATGTATATACTAAAGATAAGAATCAGTAAATCTACTTTTATGTATCTGTTCTTCTTTAGGTGAACCTGGTGAAATGGTGACCAAGACAATAGAACTTGGAATATCTCTACTAAGGGGAGGTAACACGGCTGTTCAGAAGGTAGGAAGAAAAGTTTGCAATTATAAATACTGATTTAATTAATATTTCAGTTTGAAAAAAAAAAGATTTTAAATATCTGAAGATGAATTTTGAAGGTAAAAAGAAAACATTTTGTACTTTATCTTCTTGTTACAACTTTTTTCTTTCAATAAATAAGGACTTAGGCTATAAAATGTATACATAGTCATAGAGTCTATAAAATGTATACATAATCATAGACGATGAAATATATTGGCTGTACATTTTATTGACAGTTGTTTCAATTGAACTTCAGTAATCTACTCACCTTTTTTAATGCTGTTTGTGTTTCATTTTGTCTACAGAGACTACTGCAGTCCCTTAAAGACAAAAAAGATGTAGGATTTTTTACTTCTTTATCTGGCCTGATGCAGCAGTGCAGGTAGCTTGTTAGCAGTTTTATTTTGAATGAGTTGCATTACATTATTGTATTAAGGCAGGAAACCTTCAATTTAGTGTGTGTCAGATTATAATGGCTTCTAACTACATTTCATTTATTTTTAATCATTCTTAAAACTCTACATTTGGGTTATATTCATTGAATCTTTGTTATTTAGAAAGTAACTTAATGAATCCATTTAATCTGTTATTATGGCAGATTTTAAATCTCCAATAAAGTATTTGTAACATTAAACTTAATTGTTAAAAAAAGTATCTACATTATTGAGTATCACTAAATACTAACTCCTATAAATGTTGTTGTTAGTGTTCTAGACTTAGATGCATTTGAACGCACAAATAAAGCCAGAGGACTAGGTATGAGCACAGAATCTGGTGCTGGGAACTTGGCTGATGCAGAAGAGACATGCAAGATTTTCAGATTTTTGCAACTTCTTTGTGAAGGTCATAATCTTGGTAAGAATTATTACTCGTTGCGAAAGTAATGAAACAGGCTCAATCACTTTGAAAATAGAAACTAGTTTAACATAATTATATTTTTTATGTTAAAATGTGAACATGTTTTTCTCAATCAAATATGTCAAACATTTTGTTCTTCCTAAAAGAGTTTCAGAACTACTTGAGAACTCAGGCTGGCAATACAACAACAGTCAACATTATTATCTGCACTGTTGACTACTTGCTGCGTCTTCAGGTCTGTTACTACATTAACACTACATTGATATTTGTTTGAGTTTAAGGATAAATTAGGTATCTTTCAATAGCAGCAAGTTCATGCACTTTTTTACTATTCACAAAATGTTTTGAAACAGAAGAAAAAAAAAATTAATTTCAATGAATGTTTGAATATATTTTCATTCTATAATTGAAACACAACAGATTAAAGTTAGATAAACATTTTTTTTTGAGGGGCCATCAAAGTTTTCATTGTAAAAATGTTAACTTTAATCGATACTAGACAATTAGTTAAATCATTACATGATTTTTTGTACATTTTGTCAAGATCAAATGGTTTATATCTTCTGGGTTTTCATTAAGCTATTCATTCAAAGAAAAGAGCTAGAATTAATATGTCCCTCTTACTAATGGGAAACAACTCCATTTGTTAATGTCTTAACATTTATAACATTTAGCATGTTGTTTCATCATTTGTTACAAGAGATTAACAGCCTAGTGGCAAATAAATACCCTAGTGTAACTCTAATTATTGTTTTGTACCATTCTTCTATGCTGCTAGAGAATGTATTAAAGTTTATAACAGTTTTGAATGTTATGTTGTGGTTTTTAAATAAGGCTAAAATTGCTTTCTGTCCTACTTTGTTAAAGACCTTCAAGACTTTGGCACAGACCAGATAACAAAATCTGTGCAGTCTATATAACTAACTGTAAATTAAAAACAGTCAAGAGATTTAACTTTTTTTTTTTTCAGGAATCCATAATGGACTTCTATTGGCACTACTCAGGCAAAGATATCATTGATGCAGCAGGAAAAGACAACTTTAGTAGAGCCATCATGGTGGCAGCGCAAGTCTTTAATTCTCTTACAGAATATATTCAAGTAACTAACACTTTTTTTTTCTAGAGCTTTAACTCCTTCTCTCCGTAATTATTTAACATATTCTGGTGGAATCAACGTTGCTATTGTCAGTAATGGCCTCATTAAAAAAACTTTTTTTTCTTATTCTAAAGCATATGATATTTTAATCTTAAAGAGTCTTAATCTTATTATATTCTGGTGGAATCAACGTTGCTATTGTCAGTAATGGCCTCATTAAAAAAACTTTTTTTTTCTTATTCTAAAGCATATGATATTTTAATCTTAAAGAGTCTTAATCAGACACAAAGAAAAGTCTAGATTTTCCTTACAGGGTAACAAAGTAGATTTCATTTACAACATTGTTTAAAACAGCTGTGAGCTATTTCTGTGTTTTGTTGCTTCCAGGGACCTTGTTCTCAGAACCAGTTGGCACTTGCTCACAGTAGGCTGTGGGATGCTGTTGGAGGATTTCTTTACATCTTTGCACACATGCAAGACAAGCTCTCAAAGGTGACCCTTGTAGCTTATTACTAAAACATTTTGTACTGTCTTCATTCATTTGATTTTCTTTGTTTTGCTGTACCATTCAAGCATCAATGTTGTTTTTTCTTGATAGTTACAATATTTCATTCTAATTGGTAAAGCGCTTGGCTTTTAAACTTAACGGTCTTTGAAATGAAATCTAGTAGAGATTGGAATATTGAAATTATCCAAAATCCATTCAACTCTCTCTGGGTATGTAGTGTTATTATTACAAGAATGCAAGAGTTTTACCACTGCAAATGAAAGTTTTACTTTTCTGTATCCTTGACTAATTGGTTTCTAACAAAAAAATATTTTACTTTAGGATCCTGATCAGTTGGAACTGTTGAGAGAATTCATGAAGCTACAGAAAGAAATGATGATCATGCTACTGTCTATGCTAGAAGGTAATTATTGGTTGTTATTTCACTTTTACTGTATCACTTTTATTGTATTTTTAAGACATGGGATTGAACTAAAGAAAAAAACTCACTGATTCTCAGATCGCTGGTATCTCTCTGATTGCAGAAGCACAATCCAACTTTGTTCAATCAATATCCCCAATAAAAAGAAATAATGTCATTATCTCCAAATCAAATTTACATATCCCAATTCACAAACACAATAGAAATCAATCCTCAGTCAAGAAATCCAAAATCAACACTAAAGTTTACATTTACACACTAGTTTAGGTCATTTACGGCCAACAGAATAAACAAAAATCACCCTACTCTTTACACGTGGAAAAAATGGTTAGTCAGGGAGGAACAGGGCTACAACAGTATTCAATTTGGTAAAGTCTTTTTTTATTTGTACATTTTTTTTTAGCTCAATTATATTTTTTGTTGATTAAAGAGTTATTAATTTTTAAATTCCAACCATAAATATATTTCTGTTAATTTAATTTTGTAGACCAGAATGGATTATGTGTTTTGTTCATCTTGTTTGTTTCATTTGTCTCAAGGTAATGTTATGAATGGACCCATCGGTAAGCAGATGGTGGACACACTTGTGGAATCCTCCACTAATGTTGAGGTACTTAAGCGTCACACAAAGCTATGATTTTTTGTATTCTCATTGAAGTTTGGAAAATGGAACATTTTCATTATCTTTTCTTTCTTTTATTTAAAATCATAGATGATCCTGAAGTTCTTTGATATTTTCCTCAAGATGAAAGACTTGACCACATCCGAAGCATTCTTGGTAAGTAGACTTTGACTGCATTTGTTTCAAAAGGGATACTCAAACTTCTGTATTCTTTATTAAGGTTGGAATATAATAATGTTTATTTCTAAAGCATATTTTTCATAAAGCGATTTTTTAAAACCTAGTATGTAGAATCTAATATTTACTTCACTCAAAATGGAAACAAAAAATACTGGTTGTGATTGAGTCATGTCCTAGATAGACAACTGACAAAAGTATACAGGAAATAGGATATATAAAGAATGTTCTAGTTTATATTTTGAAAATAAAAATAATTCAACTAATTATATGAAATGATATAATGGTAATTGTTTTCATATTCTCAGTTTGTTATTTCAAAAAGAATATCATAACAGTTTGTCTTCTTGCTACAAAGATGTATTAGAAACTTTATCAGCCAGAGGCTACATTGACTCTTCATGCTATAAAGTTGTTTAAGAGTTGATGCTATTATTAAAAATTCTCTAAACCACATTCTAGGAATTTGATATCAACAAAGATGGCGTTTTGTCCGCAAAGGAGTTCAGAAAAGCAATGCATGCTCAAAAGGTTTTTTCACGGTTGGTAACCGCTGTTATTCTATCTCCTTGTTTCTTCTCTGTCACAAGAGCATTTTCACTGGCGGCTTTTCTATGGTTTTTGTATGCACCATTTTGTTGGCCGTATCATTGATGTTTAATAAGAAACATTTGTACTCATGTTGCATAGGATGTAACTTTATGTAAAGATCAATGGATTTATTTTTGTCTATAATTCTAAATATGAAACCTATACACTCCTGTTGCATAAGACATACATTATTCAAATATCAATTAATAGATTTATTTCTGTCAATATTTCTCTCAGATATAATGTAGACTTGAATCTTATGTTTAGAAAATTGTTTCTTAACATTTGAGACACAAAAAAAAACATGTAGAGTGACATGACATTCAGAGTGCTTTCAACATTTCATATAACAAGACATTCATTGTTTTTATTAAAAGCTAAATATTTGTTCACAAATATATTACAAATAGATTTGTTTATTAATAATCATTTAATGAATATAAGTAGAAAATTAAACAAAGAGCTCATTAAGAAATGTTAATGATTAAATGAAGCATTTGTTCACAATCATGAAAATAATAATTATGGGTCTACAAAGCGTTTAAAATATTTAGATGTAGAATTATTATCAAATTGAATAAAATAAATAAAAACATCACATTAGCATATTCAATAATATAAATTGTAATTTGCTAACAAATGAAGACTACATAGGAAAATGAAATATTGTAAAACTATGATTGTAATTTCAGTGTCAATCTTAAACAAATAATATACAGCCTGAAACAGTTTCTATACTATGTATGCATGCACCAATTAGTTTGAAAATTGAAACAATTTGTGTAAATCTCATTTTCAATACAAAAACACCAGTAAAAGTCTGCAACTGTGGGTGTGTAGCGATGTTGTAGAAGTTCAATATTGTAATAAGCTAGTTTCTGTGTTTGTAGGAGTTTGACACTAATAAAGATGGGTGGATATCCCACAAAGAATTCCGTAAGGCAATGGAGACACAGAAAATCTATTCAGAGTAAGTCAAGGAATGCTTGGAAGTGATCCCTAGCCTTTCACCAAATCAGAGTTTGTTATCCTATTGCTAAAGCATGGAGTGATAGAAGGCTCCAGAATGTTATTTCTACACAAGAATTGACAAATTAAAAATTCACTTTCTCAAAATAGTTTAGAAGTTACTTAGAAAAATGAACCTCATACTAACAAATAGGTTTACACAAAAATTTTTGTTTTGCTGTTTTTTTTTATTCCCTATTTCTTGTGTTTTTTTTTTCTGCATCCAATAAAAATATTTTGCACTTGTAGATTTTGTTTTTATCCATGTCTTTTTAAATCCAATTGTTTTAACTATGACCTTAATAACTATTTTGTTAAAAACATTAGTACTAGTGGGGTGGGTAACTTGTGAGATAAACAAGAAACCTGAAGCCTGAAGTGAGATGAGTTTATGGGGGAACAATCCTTGTGAACTACAATGATTTTCTTTGTGCTCAGTATTTTGTTTTGGATTATTGCTGGCATGTACTCTGGTCTGTCATCTTAATATTCCTGGGTTTGAACCTTGTCTGGGGCCATCCTTTGACAACCTCCTTGATCTTTCTGGCAAGCATGTAATGTCCATTCTTAAAAAACATTGGAAACATAAAAATGTAAATTAAGAAACAAGCGGGCACGACATGGCCTAAATTGTGCCGATGTGCCTAAAACCAAACCAAACAAAGAAACAAATGAACAGTAAAAATATAAGGGAAGAAAAGTTTCAGAATCTGCAACACAAAAAAAAAAGGGGAGGGGGGATATAACTAGACTTATCATTTGGGGTAAACAACTAAAGGTGTGCTAAAGAGCAGCTAAAAATTAAAGTGAAAAGAATACTCAGTTTGGCTAAATGTAACATCTATTTCTTCCTTATTATAGACATATGCATACAAGAATTTGAGCTTTCTTTATGCCTTTTTTTTTAGTGTAAGCATCTACTACATCTGGATTATTTTATAATGCTACTGCATTTCTCTATAAATGTTTGTCAAATTCACTGTTTTTAACTCTATATGTTTTGTAAATATGTTTTACAAAATATTTTATATAGGACTTTTTAGTTTTCTTCCTTACTGATTCAACAGTATTTACTAATTAGTAACTAACTAGATTGTGATTATAATTGTGTGTTGTACTTTAATGATTCATCAAAGCATATTTAGATATTGTGTTAAGATCCCATGATGTTAAAAAGCTTCTAATTTCATACATTAAGTTATGCTGCGATTGAAACAAAATTTATTTTTTCGCAAATGATTTATTATGTTATGTTATGCTTTTAGTAAATCATTAACCTAACAATAGTTTCTCTGTATTATACATTGAAATATTAAGTACATTAGTGGAACATTGGAAGTATTGTATATTAAAATTCTAATAAAATGTATGCTAAACATAAATTAAATTATTATTGATTCAATGAAAATTAGTTTCAAGAAATATTTTAATTATTGTTTTGAACATTGCCAGGGAAGAGATAGAGTACATCATGATGTGTGTCGACGCCAATCATGACGGAAAAGTGGATTTCACAGAATTTACTGATCGCTTCCACAATCCAGCTAAAGACATTGGCTTCACAATGGCTGTGCTGCTAACTAATTTATCAGAACACATGCCAAATGAACCAAAGTGAGGACCACAATTGAATCATTTACCATAGTATTATTGAAATGGTCTATTTCATGAGTGCATGCATTTGTTTTAAGAAATAGATGTTGTTGAGTTTTTTTTTTGGGGAGCTTTTGAAATTATTTTTTAAGTATATTTTGTGCTAAGTGAGTCAAATCTTGATTGCTGCTGACTTTGAATTTAGGCTTGAAAGACTGCTAAGCAAAGCTAAGAGTGTCTTAGACTACTTTGAGCCTTACCTGGGGCGTATAGAAATACAAGGCAGTGCCAACCGCATTGAAAGAGTCTACTTTGAAATCAAACAATCTCATATAGATCAGTGGGAGAAACCACAAATCAAGGTCAGTGTTAACATAGAGCCATTGAATGGAAATACAATTTCTAATTTATATTTTTTTATATATAAATTCTGCACGAATTGTAAATAAACAAAAGTTTTGTACATATTTAAGAGCTCAAAACTAACTTCAATTATTTCCCCAATTTTATTTGTAATCATGAACCAATTTTTGGTCAGAAGGAAAGTTTGTCTTTTCCAATCTACTTAAAAAAATATCTTGACAATCATATGCTCATAGGAGATTCCTTTCTGAGATACAATCCTGGGCCTTAGACCAAGACGTGTTGGGTTTTGAAATGATACCAATACCAAAGTTTGTTTATATGTCTCTAGGAATCCAAGAGATCATTTTTACACAGTGTTGTGAATGAGGGGGGTGACAAGGAGAAGTTAGAAAGTTTTGTCAACTTCTGTGAAGACACAATCTTTGAGGTAAGTCTGGCCATGGAGTTGTTCATCAGTCTTGCCAACTCTAAACTAAGAGAATAGTAAAATGAATGATTTCAATCACTATAAGATTTGTATTGTGTTCCTCAGATGCAGCATGCTACCAGTATCAGTGCTGAGGAGCAGAGAATTGCTGCTATGAGAAGTGGTGCTGGAAACATGGATGGAGGGTCAGTAGCCACTCTTATTGAGTTTTATAGTAATAGATTTGTGTTAAAAGTAACTAAAAGTATTTTTATCAAATCCAGTTTTACTTGTTTGCAATGCAAATCTAACGTAATGCTCACATTTTTTAAATTCACTTTCTAACTTTGGTCCACACTAAAAAAAAAATGTAATGTTATGAACAAATAATTTTTTTCAAACATTTTTATTTCAAAATAACCTTGGTTAATTAATACATTTTTGTTTCAGACAAAAAATGAGTCTTTCTTATGGATATTCTCTCTATTATTTTAAATAGAAATGATCTTTCTTGAATGATCTTTTGTTTTCAGAAGACGAGCCCAACCAAACTCTACAGGGTATAAATCTCTTTCACTGATTTTTTTTATACAATTAATGCATTTACCATTTTAACAGTTATTTCCTATTCTACATCTCTTTCCATTCACAATATGACTTGACAAAATATAAGTCATTGATAAGGTTGCATGACTAAAAACTATTGTCACATCTATGATTGAATGTAGTGAGCACAGTACTTCAATACTGATGGTAAAGAAATTTAGGCTTAAAAATATTTTCTTAAACCATTTGTTGACAATGGACTAAATTATTAGAAACTGTACTTGCTCTAAGACTGATTCATAACTGAGACTTTTCAATATTTTCAATTTCTTCAATATTTAGATATTGCTTAGTATTAAATACAAAAATACAAAGAGACATGTTTATCCTTTGCCAATATTTGAAAACTAAAGCTGTTTTGATTATCTTTTCTTACGTAAAACTTACTGCAAGAAATCTGCAATAATGGAATGGTTACAACATTTGATATTTCATCACATTTTTATCTGCATTACATCTCTATCCTACTCTTTGTCTTGTTGAGTCATTGTGTTGTTATGGCAGAGGCTGATTGTCAAAGCACTGATAAATTGTCACTTGCATACGAAAATGAAGGAATTGTGCAAATGGGCAAAGTTGGTATACTGACAACTAATACTAAAGGCAATTATTTAAATAGGTTTTTTTTTTGTTACTTCATTTCACATTCATGATTGCTAATTTGAATAGGTTATTTTGTAAGTTACAAAGTCTGCAGGAAAAACAACAACATAAAAACAAAATGTAATGTAGCCTCTATGTAAATGGGTAGATGGAAAAACTGTAGAAAGAGATTAGTTCTTGTTTGAAACATCCACAGAAACATTGAAAAAAAACTAGTTTCAGTCTAAGATCAGTTTTAGATAGGAAAAAATTCTAATTTTTAAAAAAAGGCAAATAATGTTTGAAGCAGGTAAAGCTTTGGCTTGGTTAACATGCTTTGGGTGTACCTTTAGAGTCTGAAGGTAATTACATCATAGCCCAAACCTACTGCAGGATCTCTGGGAATGGCAGCTGGAAAGTTTTGAACCTGGGACCTTCAAGAAAAATGAATGATGGTTGAGGGTGCATACCACATGACCAGGCAGCCTTAAAGATAGCTCATCTTATTTTCTGTGTTCTTGAAGTCTTTCACTTGAAAAGTCACTTGTGCTTAGAACCTGATCTAGCTTCGCTTTTTTTTTTGCATCACCACTAATTAAACTCCTAACTCAAACATTCATAGCTTCATTGATCAATCCTGTCCTATTTTGTTCACATTCTTTGAGGGAAGCCCTGAGTGTAGCTTTATACCTTTGTGTTAATTTCCTTGTGAGAGCTTCCATTACACAACATCCAGTAGAATGATTCTTTTGGAAGTTAATAATCAGCTATACTTATGTGCATAGTCTGTTTTATTTAGGACATTTTAGGAATCCTTTTGCAACAATGACAATATTGTAATCTGTTAATATCACTAGTTTCTTAGCATTGATGAAGAAGTTCATCTGTACAGTATGGCAAGATTATAAGTTTTCTACACTGAGTTCTATAAAAGTGAAGGAAGAACTAGTACACTATCGGCTTCAGCTTTGTTGAATGCTTTTAATCTCTCCTTGACTAGACTTGTTCTCACAGGTCTTTTTAAGTATTTGTTAAGACAATTTTTCCTTGAAGGACACAATTTAATTTTGTTCTCAAAATTTTAGCCATCAATGAAGATATATTGGATGCTTTTTTTTTTGCTTGTTGAGCCAGGAGAAAACTTAAATTTCTTTTATTTGGTGAGATGTTGATGTTTTTGTCTTGTCGACTGAGATGTATCATTTTGGCCACATGATGGACCATTTATAATTTGTTTAATTCTAGGTTTTTTTTTGGGTGCCGTAAATTTTAATCAGGAAATTTTTCTTTTTTTGTAGAAACTTCTGAGAGTTATGTTTTGAATGTTCATAAAGTATAAATGTTAGTGAATTTTGATTTTTATATTCATAAAGAATAAATATTGGGTATTGGTTTAGCATAAATTATATACATTAGACAAGCCTATTATTATTATTATACATTAGAGAATTGTGTATTTAGTTAACTCAATGCAATGGTGTTTTGTACAACAAAATGTTCATTATTTTTGTAAATTGTACAGTAATTGCCTGCTAATCTCTTTTTATTCAATTATAGAATACATCACTCATTCTTCATCTTTATTTTTGTATGTACACATGTATTTTATAGTGTATTTCTGTGTGCTTGCCTCTTTGTCATGTACAGCATTTCTTATCTTGACTAAAAATCATTTACATTTGTTTTTTTTGGCAGAGAAAAATTGTATCAATTGACATTCCTTCTGTTGTCAGGCTTGGAATGCTAGATTTCTTTGTATTATTATTACATATGAGACTGTAGTAATTGTAATCTAGAGGAGCTACTCTTCATTAATAAAGATTACTTTTGAAAACATGACAAATAATTTAGTTATTGATATTTACAGGTAAAACTTGTATCATTTGAAACAATAAATAGGCATACTACTAATTTTTCTGTACTTTGAGACTTAACTCCACATTTGCCCCTCCTAATAGTGTGACACAATGGATCCCAAATAGAAGAGAGAATGATTTTGCCATAACTTGAATTGAATTTCTTTTTTTTCAAGTAATACAAAAAAAAAAGAATTTATTTCATTACTCCCATTGTGTTTCTTCCTTGGAAAAAAAATACATTTAAATAAAAGATTTATTCCCTATTATTTATGATATTTTGCCCTTTGAGCTCTGACCTTATTTATGCCTGTGTTACATTGTCTGTTTCTCTCAGCATGTTGAAGAATGTTTTAACATATTTTGTATACACTATTTCTATTCTTTTATTTGCTTTCCTGATTCTAGAATGGTTTCATTTATTAAAGAGGTCCCAAATATTGTGTTACAATGCCCCCATCCCCTGATAATTCCCATTATATTGCCAATATCCTGATGTATGCAATATATTAAGGTATGACATTGTGGAGTTGATGGTACAACCCTTCCCTATCCATGAAGATGGTCTTATTGGAGCTTTAGTAATAACAATATTCTGAGCCTCTTGAATGCTGAGGTCATCTTTTCTCAGCATCTGTGATACTACATTAGTTAAAAAATGAAAACCTTTTATATAAAAAGCTATGTTTCAATGAGTTATGTTAAAAAATGATCTTGTTGAAGACTAGTTGGTCATAGACTAAAGTCTTTATCTCCACAATATTTACTTGCGTCAAACACTGTTGACTACATCTCTTGGTTTGCCTTTGTCCTTCTTGTTTAAAATCATAAATTTCAAAATAGCTTTTAAAAAATTAATCACACCTGAGAAAATGTTCAAGTGTTTTTACTTCATTTAAAAATGTTTATTATAGAAGGTTTTAGGTTTAAAAAAATGTATTGAAAGGATGTTTTAAACACGGGCGTTAATGATTTTCTTTTTCAGGGTTCTAGAACCTATTGTCCTGACGTTCAGATTCTTCAAAGATATGCTGATGGCTGTCTTGTCTTGCTTGACCTGGTCCAACTTGAAACATTCATACCACACCTACAAGTCCATGACATACTGGCAGTTATTTATAGCATTCTTCAAGCTGAACTTTAAACTTGCCTGGTTCATGATCACTTTAGTCTTCCACATCTCTTGGTAGGTATTCTATCATTTTAGACTTCAGATTGACAATTTTTATGTCTTAAATGAGAGACAGCATTAAAATGCAAATGTGTTTGAACCAAATTGATTGCCAAATAACACCTAAATTGACATTGAAAGATTGTGTAATGTTTGATTTTAGGTGGATTAATGAAGAATGTGAGACCTACTTGTTCTAAGAACTGATTGGAATCATTTCCAAGAATGATATTTTTTAGATATGTTTTATTCTTTTTTTTTATTTATTCACTTGCTCCTAGTCTGTTGGGGCACCACACAAGATTTGATGACCATCTTTCTGCTTTTCTCTGTCTTTTACCTTGGATAGAATGTCTTTCTCTGACAGGTCCATTCATTCTTTTATGTTGTCTTCGCTTTCTCTGTCTGCCTCTTCCTTTTCCTGGTACTGTTCCCTGAAGGAAAGTCATATCATCATGTGGTGCAACAAGAACTAGATATTTGCATGGTCATGCCCACCCCTCTCCATGGCTGACCACTTCCAATTTGGTGCTGAACATGAGGCCATCAGAGTCCATCTTGAGACCCTGGCTAGTGACCTTAGTCAAGAAAGCCTTGCATGGTTTAGCCAAGAAAGCCTTGCATGGTTTAGCCTAGAAAGCCTTGCATGGTTTAGCCTAGAAAGCCTTGCATGGTT
>JADKLZ010000104.1:2776944-2793121 GCA_021533235.1 Biomphalaria straminea
CCCCCCCCCCCCAAAAAAAAAAATGGTCAGTTCAAGAAGTAGATGACTTGATGTTATGGTTTGTAAACCTTGCTTATCATCTAGTTTTACATTACCAAAGGCTTAATTAATTGTGGAATTTAAATAAAATGTTCTATAGTATTTCTGTATTCTTTTCTATGATTTTCTAGAATGTCTTCTTGATTTAATTTTCATCACTTTAAAATCAAATACTTGTTTCTGTAGATCCAAGTCCAAAGAAATCTTGTCCAATGGTGTTGGTGCTAACATCCTCCATGAAGGTGGCTCCAACTTGGAAGAGATTGATGTATGTTTGCAACTTTAATTCATTTTTCTTGTTACTTTTATCTACTTCATCCTGTGTGTGTATTTTGCTAAGTATTCATCTCTAATACTATTGACCAAGTCAATACTTTAAGGGTTACTTTTATTTACTTAATCCCGTGTGTATATTTGGCTAAGTATTCATCTCTAATACTATTGACCAAGTCTTTAAGTAGGGTTACTTTTATTTACTTCATCCTGTGTGTGCATTTGGCTAAGTATTCATCTCTGATACTATTGACCAAGTCTTAAAGTAGCATAAAAGTTTTGATGTTGAACATTCTAGTGAGGTAACTAAAATTGTCAAAGTAGACAAAAGTAAATGCATTGACTTGGACATGTATGAAAAGTGGAATTCTATCTCTTGTACAGTTTATTGAGCCACCGATGATGGCTACTACTGCCAGTATGCAGTCCAGAGCTCACTCCACTCTCTCTCTACCACAGATCTCTATACCTGATGGAAGGTGAGATTTAATAGGACAAAATAGACATACACTTTTTATATGAACTTATTTCAAATAGAAATCCAATGACAATCCTATTCATCTTTCTTTAGATTGTTTTTATTATTTTATCATTATTATATGTATAGAAAATACAAAATTGATTTGTTTTAATAAGGACCCCCAATATTTAATCAACCAATTAATTTGCTATTACTTCAGATAACATTTTTTTTTAATTGTTTTCAGAAGATTAAGTGAAACTGTCACCAAAGAATCAACTAAATCTGAAGAGGAACCAGCTGTTGAAACAACTGAATTTGAATATGGAAAATATATTCTTGTAAGCTATCATTGTTTTGATTATTTGTTTTAGTGATATTCAAAACTATTATTATTGTAATAATTTCTCTATCAGTCAATTTAGTATATATAAGATTGAAGAATGCTATTTGAAAAGAAATTAAGTCCAACTCACTTATTAAATCTAATATCAGTATATATTTGATTTGATTTCAGAGCTTGTTTGCTCGTAATTTCTACAACTTTAAATACCTGGCTCTACTGCTGGCATTTTTAATCAATGTGGTACTGCTGTTCTTCAAGGTAAATAGTGGATTAGGAGATACTCTGTCTAACTGGATTTAAATAAATTTTTCTTTGGGGATTTATTTCAATTTCTGCTTTGTCAATCAATGTATATGATCCCTGCACTGGGTAAAAACACACAAAAAATACATTACTAAAAAAACAAAGTTGGCGACTTCTGTCTGTCAAGACTAGAACTGAACAGTACAAAAACTAGTTAGTTCCTTACTGGGTCAGACTGTATCAGCACTACTCATTGACTAGGTAACGTGGAAAGGATCAAGTCATCTGTGTGTAGTCACTCAATGAACTCTTTATGTTGTGTCTGTTCTATTTATGTGTATGTTTCTGTTGTGTTGTTTTTATATGAGAAAAGAGTCTTTGTCATCACAACAAATTTCCATAGGAATCAATAAAGCAGTCTTAGTCCTATACATCAAAAATTGAAATGACCATTAAATTGTGTGTGTGATTCTTTGTCCAGGTGACCAAGCTTCATGAAGATGCTGCTGGGGGTGATGATGATGGTCTCCTTGGCAACCTGACTAGCTCTCTTGTCCCAGAAGAGGATGAAGATGACAGCCTGAATGAACTTGTGATCATTGAAGAAGAGTTCTATTACCTGAACCCAGTCATACGTACATTGGCACTGCTTCATTCACTGGTGGCTTTCTCAATGCTTGTAGCTTACTATTGTCTCAAGGTTTTACTTTATTCTAGTTTCATTTCCTGAACCCACTCATACCTACATTGGCACTGCTTCATTCACTGGTGTCTTTCTCAATGCTTTAATTAACACTAATCCATTCACTTGTTACTTGTTTTGGATGTTCCTTCTAATTGCAGATTATTACATCCTAGCCCAAAACTTCTGCAGGATGACATGGGATGGCAGTGGGTAGGGTTCAAACCCAGGACTATTGAAGTGACATTCCAGAGAGCATACCACATGACCAGGCAGTCATCTTGGTTACTTGGCTGTTTGTTGTTTTGTATGTGCACTGAACTGTTATTTTGACTTCTAGATGGTCCTGGGCTCATACCCTGCCTGCTGCCATCTCCCATTGTCCTGGGAGAGTTTTGAACCTCAACTCTGAAGGAACATGTAGCATGTAAAACAAACAAACTTGCTCTCTATTTGTAGTCTTAAAGTTTCATTTAAAATTTCAACATATCAGTGTTTCATTAAAATTAAAGTGCATTTATTTTAATGTTGTTGTTTTTTTGGGCAAGAAATGTATCCCTTCATTTAAGCATAGGTTTCATTTTAACTTAATCTGTTCATTAGGTGCCACTAGTTATTTTCAAAAGAGAAAAAGAAATAGCCAGAAAGCTTGAGTTTGAAGGTCTGTACATTGTAGAACAGCCTGGGGATGATGACATCAAGGCTCATTGGGATAAACTGGTGTTGAGTACACAGTCCTTCCCAGAGAGCTATTGGGATAAATTTGTGAAAAAGAAGGTCAGTTTCATTTGCACAAACCTGTTTTACTTTATTATAACTGGAATTTGTTGGTAAATTTAGTTAGTGTTATTTGTTACATTCTTTATAAACTCCTAATTTGGTTCTATATTTCTGTTTCTGTTTACATTATACATGCTTAATACTAAGGCATTGTCTTCACTTGTGAGGACTAAGGATGAAATCAATTTTTTATGTGATTTTGCAAAAAACAATAGCAACTTGAATATATTGCCACATCTGATGTAGACCAAGCCAATGAGTTTATTTAATTTTCCTTAATATGATTCATAAACAATGCAGTAATATTTTTAAAAAAAATTTTATAGTGACTGAATGTCTCTAATAAATGATTTGTGTAATTTAAAATAAAGTTATACAACTATATAATACTCATCAGGTCTTGTACTTTTATTTTTTTTTTCTTGAGTAGACAACTTAAAACTATATATTTTAGTTTATATCATGTATATAAGTACAAATGCAAAGATATATATTGGGCATTATCAACATTTTTATTGAATAGTTAAGTGGAAGACATGCCTCATTCTTTGCTTTTGTTTTTTCTATTTCTATTTTTGTCTGAACCCTAAAGCAAAGAGGAAACTCTATATGTTTTTAGCTCAACCTGTTTGAACTGTGTCTCTATTCTTTATTATTAGGTCCGAGCTCGTTATTCAGAACAATATGACTATGATGCAATCAGTACATTACTTGGTATGGACCAGGCAGATACTGTAACAACCAGCACAGAGAAGTCCAGATTTTTACCAGCTTTGTAAGAACAAAAACAATTTTTTTTGTTCATTTCTTCAGTCTTTTCAATTTGTTATATTAATATGTTCATATCCAAGATCAATTATAGCTGGAAGAAACAGTTTAAAAAATGTTCAATAACTGAGATTTATAGAGAGTGTAAATGTTAAACGTTTAGACTGAACCTCAATGTTTTTTTTCTTCTTCATTGTTACAGCTTATCCAATGTTGACCTTCAGTATCAGATTTGGAAATGGGGAGTAATCATCACTGATAATGTAAGTACATTTTGATGTTTTCAGTTTCAAATAAAATAGTAAAAGGAGTAATCATCACTGATAATGTAAGTACATTCTGATGTTTTCATGTTTGAAATAAAATAGTAAGGGGAGTAATCATCACTGATAATGTAAGTACATGCTGATGTTCTCATGTTTAAAATAAAATAGTATGGGGAGTAATCATCACTGATAATGTAAGTACATTCTGATGTTTTCATGTTTAAAATAAAATAGTAAGGGGAGTAATCATCACTGATAATGTAAGTACATTCTGATGTTCTCATGCACACACAAAATGATTGTTTCAAATAAAATAGTAATCAGGAACACCTTTGACCACGTTGTTAGTTAGTTTCTGAGACATGTTTTGTTCTTTTTGCATCAATCTCTTTTCAATTTCTTTTTATTTCAGTCATTTCTGTATCTCCTTTGGTACTTTTCTTTCTCCATCCTTGGCAACTTGAACTTTTTCTTCTTTGCTGCCCACTTGTTGGATGTCGCCATTGGATTCAAGACTCTGAGAACCATCTTACAGTCTGTCACACACAATGGAAAACAAGTAAATTATTAATAGTGTTGTTCTGTTCTGTGGTCACTGAAAGTGGGTAAGGGAAACAAAAAGTACTTCAGGATGGGGGTGAGACTGTTGACCTCTGGGTTTTAAAGTATAGAACTGGTGAGCTTTAGCTATCAAAAAAGATTTTTTAGTCAGCATTGTCAAATAGATCAGCTGATCTTGTGTTGCTGCTAAATGGAGTTGAGTTTGAGGGCTCATAGTGCCCTTGTCAGGACTTTCCATTCCTTCACTTATTAAACATTGTGTACCTAGTGCTACCTTTATATATGTAATATAAATGTCACCCATAGATGTGGAACTTTTGAACTGGTAGTGACTGGGGGGTATGATAATTAAATGTTTAAAAGATTATTTCTAGATATTAATGTATGAATTTTATGGTATAAATTATTAATAATTTCTGTTAAAGTTGTTCAAAATAAAATACACATCATGGAAATATACACATCATGGAAGTCTTTAAGTGTGCGGACCACATGAGCCCTTGCTTACTTTTGACCACAGAAACAGATAAACTTAAACTACCCTTAATCTAGGTCTCAAAGCTTTGAAGAGCTTTGCTGTTGTTCTTTCTTAGAAAGCCTGTGTTATTTATTATTTCAGCACTAGTAACAGATCATAAGTCCTCTCATGTTATATTGTTCAGTGCTGATAAAACTTAGTTTAACCCTTAAAATGTGTGTGGTTATTTAGCCTCTAAACATCAGAATTGTAATTCCAATTAGTATGCACTCAGTGTAAAACAGCACTTAAGGGTTAAAGTCAAAATGTATGAATACCGATCTGTTTATGTTCTTCTATTGGCAGCTTGTGTTGACAGTCATGTTGACCTGTGTGGTAGTGTACATCTACACTGTGGTAGCTTTCAACTTCTTTAGAAAGTTTTATGTTAAAGAAGAAGATGGAGCAGTGGACTATAAATGTCATGACATGGCTACAGTAAGAGAAAAATAAACATTCACCTTTCTTTTTTTTTTCATAAGAAATGAGTTTTTCTTTTTCCTTTTTCAATGAATTCTAGGCAAAATGCATTAATTTAGAATACTTATAAATTAAAGGCACATACAGTGTTCCTGTTGCAGGGATGTATGAATTCATAACTATATTAATATAAATTGTAAATGTGTTACAGATGAAAAATCTCTTCTCTAAAATATTATATTTTATTCAATATAATTTGTCTCAAAATGAAAGTAAAAAAAAATGACAAAATGTTATATAAAGAAATATTTATTAAAAAAATACTTACATTGTTATATATAGTACCTTAGATAAATCTGGGGGTCTATTTCTCTATTGAGTTAATGTATGTGCTTAAGTCAATGGGATAAAATATTGTTAATGTAATACATTCACTTTAATGAGTTTATAATAGATCTTATTTTTAAATAGTTTATCTACTTCCACAACTTTCCTTGTTCAATGGTAGCTCATGCTCTTACACTGATGCACTACACACACTTGATACAACATGTCTGAACAAGTGCTATTTGTTTCTCTTTCTCTAGTGTTTCGTCTATCATGTTCATATGGGTGTCAGAGCTGGTGGTGGTATTGGTAAGTCATTTGGTTCAAGTCGAGTCATTTAGTCTATTCATTGCACAGAAACAAAGCTTGGGTCAATAGAAATATTTCTTTGAACAACTAACAAAGATAGATTTATTTTATTGAAAGTTTTTTTTAATGTAATTTTGTTTTATTGAGTATATCTTTTTAATTGGAAAGCATATTAATTAATTAATAAAGCATTCCAAAGTCAAATAAAAAATTAACAGAAAGAATTTATAAAATTAAAGTCATTGAATTGAGCTGAATATTTTTCACTTTGATAGTAGATTCTTTGCAGTTTTTAAAGGTTTTGTAATATAAATAGAAAGATACAAGATGTTATAGTGATGTCATAATTTAAATTACATTTTGGTTAAATGTGTGTATTGTCTCCTAATGTTAAGTCACAATGTGTTTTGTGCTATTTCCACTAAGCAATTATCACCTTTAATCATCAGGTGATGAAATTGAACCAGCCGATGGAGATGCCAACGAAGCTTTTAGAATTATATTTGACATAACATTTTTCTTCTTTGTTATTGTTATATTGCTGGCCATTATTCAAGGTAAGTTAGGATTTTATATTTACTTAAGACTATGTACTTTGGCTTTTAAACAAATAATTAATGTGTTGATAAAATTAAAATATAAAGTGTTTATTAGACAAAAGGAATAGTTTGTTCGTCACATTGTCCAAATTTAATCTTGCTAAAATTGTGTATAAGAGTTCCATTTTAACTCTTTCTCTCTGTAATTATATTTCCACGTTTCGAAGGAATTCTTTATTGCTCATAACTATTTCACTACCCTGTTATGATTGGCCTTAATAGATTTGTTGTTTGTTATCAGAAAATGTTGTATTTGATATAGAATTAAGGGGTGGATGCATGCTCTTTTTATATAACACAAAGTCAAGTTTAAAAAAATTAAATGTATACTTCAATGTAATGAGGTCAAATCAATGATGGTATTGTCAATTAGGAGAGAGGGAGTTAAGAGAGGTCAAATATTCTCACAGTGAATCAAAGACATTGCCATTATTGTTCTTAAAATGTAAACTGTTCATTGAAGCAGTGAAATTTTTCAAGTTTTCTCTTTGTGTACAAGGTCTGATCATTGATGCTTTTGGAGAGCTGAGAGATCAATTAGAACAAGTCAAAGAAGACATGGAGGTAATCTTATCTAATTAATTATTCTTAATCGTTTTTATTTTATTTTAAATTGAACCAGGCACAATAGTCTGCTGGATAGTGTATATCCAGGTCTGATGAGGACATGATATTAATTATTAATGGAGAATACAAAATATTCATTGTGCTGTCCAATCTCATGTTGTAAAAGAAAAGAATTTGTCTGAGAGAATTACAAACTTTCCCTTTTTTTTTTTAAATATATTTTGTCAATAACATATAGTCTTTGTTTATTTTCAACATTATTTGCTAGCCCATCAGAAATGTTAAGGTTTTGTTGTTGAAATTAAAACTTGAGGTTTACACTGATTAAAAATTGTTTTATTGACCCAGAAACTGTATTGTTGTAGTATGTTCTCTGTACTGCATTTTCACATTTCTCTATTTCTAGTCCAAATGTTTCATCTGTGGTATTGGTAAAGAGTACTTTGACAAAGTTCCTCACGGCTTTGAAATCCATGTGAAGAATGAACACAACTTTGCCAATTACATGTAAGTAGTCAACATTTCTTTGGTTCTTGTTACATCCATAAGGCAAACTATCATTGTTGACTTTTTTAGCTTATTTTTTTTATACTTGCCAATATTTTCTTGATTTTGAGTAAGCCAACTCTCATTATGATCCTTTAAATATTAATTGACATACTGTATAGTAAAATACAAAAGGTTGTTTTCCATAGCTAATATAAATATAAATCTCTTAGTCACTGACTAAAAAGTTATTAGAAACTGAAAATTAAAGCTTGTTTGCTCCAAAAAAAATTGTATATCTTCAGAAACTTGTCAGCTATAGAAAATATAAATTTTGTTTTTGGATATAAAATTATAGAAAGCTTAAAATATTCTAAGCCTAAAAAGTTTTTTTTGTAATGTTGATTTCATTCTTTTGCTATCATGTGTAAGAAATGAAAAAAAAACAACATGCAATTCATTATTGAATACAAATTAACTTCTGTTTGACTGATTATGAACTGAATGTACATAGTTTTTTATGTATTTAAAATGTTACATCATTTTGTTATTGCATAAGTTTTAAGTTTGCTGCCTCTATCATCACTCTTCTTAACAAAAACAAACTTGTCCAGCAGTTCACTCATCCCAATAACAAGAAGACAGTACACAGTGACAAACAAGACTGGTCATTCAAACCAATTACACTAACAAGTATATTGCATCACTTGTAGCTCAATTTAGTTCTTATACATTAGCATGAACTAATGCTTTGTTCCCTTCTCTTTAGGTTTTTCATTATGCATCTGATCAACAAACCAGATACAGAGTACACTGGTCAAGTAAGTCTGTCAAATTGTTTTCTCTTATTGACAAACATTGGGACAATGTTTTTGAATAGCCCTTTTACATTTTTTAAAAAATCTGAACTTGTTCATGGTAGAAAGCATTTTTCTATTTCCTCAGGAAACATATGTTTATGAAATGTACCAGCAGCGCTGCTGGGATTTCTTCCCTGTTGGTGAATGTTTTCGTAAACAATATGAAGATGAAGACTCAAGATGATAACTTGTTATTGAGATTTTTTTTTTTTAAACTTTGTTCCCTCTTACTGTAACGACATTTGAAATTTTCTTGGAAAACAAAAACAATTTTTTTTAATATGATGGACTTGTTTCACATATTTAAATCAGTAGTAATCCTTTGACCTGCTGCTGTCCCTCGCAGGATGGGAGAAATAGATTATTTAGCTTGGGGTATTGATGTTGAAGAGTTTACAAGTTGGACATTGTTTAGATGCATTCTGGAACCTGCTATCCTGCCCCTCAATCTGCCAATGCATCATCCTTACACAAAGTATCCTAGCTCTTTTTTTCCCCTGTTTTTGTTTGCTGGTGATGAATAAAAACCATTTGCTGATATTTAAAAACAAAAAAATATAACCAAATTGTTTGTGTACATATATTGTCAGGCACACCTGATGAAGTTAAAATATAGTGTCAATATGAATTGTCTTTTTTTTAACTAGTAGGCTACTGGTATATCCTTTGTCTACACGTTATGTAACAAGCAAGAAAAGTGATCTATCGCATGCTGTATTTTAGATTAGTTACTTTTCTATGTAAATAAAACTTTGATTAGAAGGCTAGTAGATTTTGTAGATTACATGCTACAATTTGACATGTTTCTTTATTAAGTGCAATGCCGAAAAACTAATTAAAAGAACTCTTGTCAACTTGCCAGCGTATAGCACACTCTTATTCCTAGGCGCCATTCTAATAAGTGAAAGGTCACTGTAAAGTTATTGTTTATAGATATATCCCTTAGGACTCTTAATAAATGAGATAATGATTGGTCTACACTCATCAAGAACTTCTTAAGCTATAACTGTTACATTTTTTTGTAATGATGTAAATTGTATTTTGTTTAATATTTCTTTATGAAGAAATCCTAAAAAGTTTTAATGATATTAAAATATTTAATCTGTAATTATTATTAATTATATTATTGTATTAATTTTCTTGAAGTAAGATCAATTGTATAATAATTCCTGTTTGAGATGAAAACCCAATGGTTTTGATACTGTAAATTCTATTGTGATTTTACATTGTATGAATTATATTGGTTTGAAGTATTGAAAGAATGTTCAAAATATTTGAACTCTCTTTATCTAAAACATCACTTTCTATGTTCCCCTACTTGTATGCAGAGATAATACTTGAACAAGAGGTCATTTTAGATGTAACCTCTTTTATCACTTTCAATTGACGCCACAGTAATAATGGCAAATTTTATCATTGAAATAATTGCTCTGCTTAGGATTGATGTATGTAGATTATTTTTTTAATTTAATGCAATATGTATTACCTCTTATACATTTTTGGCACCACATCCAGTATTGTAATATGAATATTTTGTTTACAGAAATCTTTGTTTCTAGTTCTAGCACCTCTTCAGATCCCCACATTTTAGTAATAGCACCATTTACTTTTTGTCAAGCATGATGCCATACACAAAATAATGTATCATTATAAATAGATTTATATTTAAATATATGTTCCAAACTTTTTACAATGCCAAATGAAGACAATGAGGTCTCTCAGTGAGTGCAGTGGTTCCTTCCAGTGTTTCCTCCCCTGTTCAGCGTTGTGTCCCCTGTGAAACAAACCATTGTTAATAGCAATGTCCACAAGCTTTTCTAATAAACATCAACTTTACCTTTCAGTTGTTTTTGTCTTTGTCACTAGCTGTGTACATTATTTGTTGAACTAAGTTAACATCTAGATAATCACAACAAATTTCCGTAAGGATCTATAAAGCAGTCTTATTCTTAGTCATAGTCTAAAGAAATAATGCTTTGCTTGTATAGGAGATTTATACTCGATAATTTATCAGATCTATCATTTCAAAGTCTTATCCTAGCTCTATCTTTGGAATATTTAGTTGTTACTTTTGTAGGACACAGTTGCCTCTTTTAAGTTGTCAGCAAGCTGATTAGCACACAGAAACACTTGTGAAGTATGTCTTCATTTATTCTTAGTATATTCTGTAAAACTTCTAGACTGTGATGTGACAACCAAGTACAAAGCTTCTACATGTTTCTCCCTTTACCTTTTCATTTCTAATAGGCTTTCAATTTTATTGGATTGCTTTCACAGTTTCTAGATGATAGTTAAGGTTACCTAGGCTAAGCCTCAAGTTGGTGCTCGAGTCAATTAGGCCAATTGGGAAGCAAAAAAAGAGCCCTAGTTGGGGTGCCTAAGGACCAAGTTCATTGCACTGGCAGGGATGAAAGAATGCAACAACAAAGGCTTCAGAAGTCATCCCTAGGGAAAAATCAGGAGCTGTTTAACCTTGGACAGCTTGCCGCTGACTAAGCTACACTTAGGCAGAACCCCTGATACTGCTGACCAGTTGCTTTGGGCACATTAGCTTCATGGACGGGAGGAACTACTTCAGACTATAGCTGATGCCCAGACATTCATCTCATTTTATGAGATGATTCAAAGTTGCTTCCTGACTGAAGGAGTATTTTCAGTGCCATTTCTCTAATAAAAAATGAATTGACAATGTTTGTATTCAAAGAGTTGAAAAGACATTGGGTTGTATTTGGTCCAAGTTTATTTACATTTCATAGAGTGGATTTTTTTTTCACAAGATAAAAATCAAAAGCAAATAAACATCATTTGTCCAATCTTACTTCCAATGTGGTTCAAGTTTACAAAGTTAGCAAAAGAGAATCATGTGTATCAGAAGCTGGCTGGTACTGAAATTCTTTATATATGGAAGCAATGTTACAAAAATATTGAAAAGTAAACCTAAGACATTTTGTTGTATAAATAGACAAACATTCTTAGGGTCAATGCTATTTCCATTCATCAGTAATATTTTGAGTTCTAGGAACAGTATATATCTTTTAGCTACTAAAAACATCTGCTTTTATTCATACAAATTATCTTTCAAGACTTAAAGCTGGTATTATAATACATTGTTAACTTGCTTATAAATGTTCAAAGACGTTAGAAGATGAGAAATGAAGACATTTTCCCAGGATTAAAAGTCTAGGATAAACTCAAAGACAAGCTATCATGTTTTTTTAACAAGCATGTGTAGAAGTCAAAACTAAAATTGGATATAGTTCAGTGACAAAGATTTGACTTTTTAATTATTTGAAATTATTGTTGAAACTTTTATTGAAAAGTGTTTTTCTTTAACATCTTTACATCTATTTACAAAAATGGAAATACAAATGGATTAGTTTTCAAATTGTTTGACAACCAGATGACTAGAGACTGAAATAGATCTAGTGCTTCAAGAGATGAATAAAAAAATTTTCTTTGGACACTGCGGAGAGATAAAGACTAATCAAACAAACACAAATTTTAATATTTTTCTTTCCGGAATATCCGTTATTACTGAATCTTTAGTCATGACTATTAGAGAAACTTATATCTTATCTTATATAATACAGACATTACTTCAAAAAAGAAGATGATTACTTTTCAAAGACATTACCAAGGAACTGTAGAGATAAAAAATTAAGTCTTACATATTTCCTAATAATATGCAGAACAGCAACAGATAAAAAATTTAACAAGCACAAAAGTTCAATAGCAATGTTCAAACATCATTTGTGTACAAAAGCCAATGAAATTAATGAAAATCATTTTAAGCTTACAAACATTTCTGAAAACAAAATTAAAAATTATCAGCGGAAAAAAAAAACAACACCTTAGAATGTAAAACCTTACACTCAACAGCAAATATTCTGACAAGCTAGACACTTTTATTCATGGCTTTTTCTAATTAAAAATATTTTTGACCATTAAATTACAATTTTCAAGAGATATTTACAATGCTTAAAAACAGAACATGGCTTAAAATCATATACATAGCAGAAAAAAAAAAGTGTATCAAATTAATATCAATTTTCTAATTGCAACATACAAAAAGGTTGATGGTAATTAATTTATAGAGTGATTCTCATTGATGCAATGATTTATAGTTTTTATCACACTTTCAATTGAATTGAAATGGACAACAAAAATATAAATATTACAATTGGAATTACAAGAAAGCGAGTCAACTGAGTCCACTTTCAAGCTACTAAGTTGTAAACTGAAAGCATTTTCTCTAAAGCATTCTGTAGCAATCAAATGTAAACTTGTTCGCTGGCTAGTTTGTCCATGAAAGGCTTCACAAGTTCTGCGGTTGCAAAGTTGAAGACCAAACCAAAGGTAAGAGAGATAGGAAGAGCCGGCAAGGCCTTTCTGAATATGGCCAACAGTAGCAAGGTACAACATAAACCCTGGGGAAAGGAAAAAAGTTTTGCTATTTCAAATCAAATAGGTGGGGAAAAAAATATCAAGACAAAGCTCATTATAAATGACAGCTAGATCCAGCAAAATAAAGATGACATTAATGTATATAATGGAGGCGTGGTGGCTTAGCGGTAAAGCGGAGTCCGGGGTTCGAATCCTGGTGAAGACTGGGATTTTTAATTTCGATATCTTTGGGCGCCTCTGAGTCCACCCAGCTCTAATGGGTACCTGACATTAGTTGGGGAAAAGTAAAGGCGGTTAATCATTGTGCTGGCCACATGACACCCTCGTTACTGTAGGCCACAGAATCAGATGACCTTTACATCATCTGCCCTATAGACCACAAGGTCTGAAAGGGGAACTTTACTTTAATATATATAATACTTTGTCTTGTGAAAAGAAATTTAGCATAGAGGAAAATGACTTACTATTAAAATTGCCACAAAACATGCAAGGGTAGTGTTCCAATCCCCGTTAGATGAAGCTTTGCCAACAAGTACTCCATAAAAAATAAAATCTCCAAGACCTAGCTTGACTCCTCCTACAAATAACAAGGAATTCAAAATGTTCACTTTGAAAACAACGAAAAGTTAAGAACTAGCACAGAGTAAAGGAAAACTGAAAAAATAATTTCATCATGCATAAAAATACCTAAGTAAAAAAAATACATGTAACCTAAACAAAAAATATATTAAATAGATAAGTACACGTATATAAAAAGAAATCTGATTTTCCTATTTATACATTTTGGTTTAATGTCTATGATGCATGTATTTTCATTATACTAGCTGGATACATTGCCAGTGACAGATCTTTGTGGAGATAGCTTGCCACCCAATGCACCGAATGTACTAAGTTGGATTTATTTGATTGTCTGCAATTAGATCTACAAAGAAATATTGTCCTCCAAGCTGTAGATCTACTTTAAATATGTATTCACTTGTCAGCTAAAACTAAACGTAGTGAAATGATTTATTCATGACATTGTATGAAGTGTTTGCTAGGCTAGACTATCCCACAACTTCTTAAAATCTCACTAGTGGGAACTGGGCCACTGGCAAAAGTTTCAAATTTAGTTTTCATGGTAAAGGTATACATTATGTTGACATGACTATATACTAAAATGATCTGAAAAAAACAACAACAATATTACTATGTTTTTATACTGGCTTGTCATTAAAAGAGATTCTATTCAAGGCAAAAGAATCATGGAACAGATTTTGATGCCCCAACAGACTAGGTGATAGGTGAAGGGGAGAACAAATAGTTTATAAAAATATATCCAAGACAAAGTGACCTACTTTCTTCATCACTCTCAGTATTTTCTGTGCTCGTCTCTCTGGTGTCAGAAGTTGGAGTGGTATTTGGTGGTGGTATGGGCTTCTTCTTTTTCCCTTTTTTCTTAGGCTTCACCACTATAGGGTCTGGGTCTGTACTGGAGCCAGCATCCAAGCTAGGGCTATACTGTCTCTGCACTTCTGGATCTTCTACTGGAGCATTACATGCAACAATGAAACATTAAAGGTCACTGTATGGCACTAGGGTCAGCATTAAACTGGGTTTTTCTGGATTTTTTTTCCTAGCTCAAATCAAGCAAAAAAACAATAACACAGAAGTATCTCATTCTTACAACAATATTGTTACTCTGCACTTTGTATTTTTCCTGTATGTTTGAATTATTGCAATATTTTTTTTAAACATTTCAAATCATCCTCAAATTTTGAATACAAGCTGATGTATCTAGACAGAGTATGCCCAATATCAAAATATTTGTGAATAAAATATTTGATTTTGTACTTTATAAAATGACTAAGTGGTTCAACAATCTGATACTCTACTACAAACTGACATACATAACGAGCAGTAAAAACTTCTTTAACTATTTTAAGGTAATTCTTACCTGTTGACATTTCTCCTAACGCTTCTACAGCTCGGCGAGCAATCTGTGTGTCCATGCTGTTTGAAAACTGTGAATTCCTGTTCATGCCATTAGAAATATGTTCTTTAAATCCCCCATCATCCTCATCTTCACTTTCCTCAAGGTTTGGTGTTGCACCAGCAGGACTGATTGGTACTAGAAAAAAAGAAAAAAAAAACTCTAGAATTAGAAAGAAACCTAGACAACTAGAATCGAAAGAGACCTAGACATCTAAAATTAGAAAGAAACCTTGACAGCTAGAATAGAAAAAGACCTAGACATCTAGAATTAGAAAGAAACCTAGACAGCTAGAATAGAAAGATAACTAGACATCTAGAATTAGAAAGAAACCCAGACAGCTGGAATTAAGCATTAATAGGGCTGTATTTCTAGTTAATGTATCTATACTTTAAGAAATACCCTCCCTTTCCCCTTAAAGTCCTATGCTAGGCTGCATATTTTAACACTCAGCCACTATGTCCTTTAATAAACTTTTATCCTAACAAAATAAAAATAATTTAATTCCTTACAGAAATTTGGTTACATGATACAACGCAAGTTAGATATATTCATTTGCTACAACTTCATGTTCTTAATCATCAAATATTGAAGCTAAAAATTTGACTACACTAACCATGAGATTCTTGTTTCCTGGCTTTTTCTGGATCATCAGCCATAGTTATCAACCAAACCATAGTAGCTGAAATGTAAACAAGATGCTTAGTAGACAAATAAATGAATTATAATAGCCTAAAAAAAAATTAACTTTTAATCAAGTTTTTAAGAATTACTACTTTACTTACCGCATTTATAATTTACATAATTATTATTAATATTATTGCTTTTTTATAGCGCTACTTTTATGCTTATGGCATGCTCAGAGCACTATGGTACTATCTCATTTGTGGACCAGTAGGGAAGAAGGTTTATCCGTGTTGCCGTGTGGCACTCAGTAAACACAACTCTGCTTGAGTTGGGTGTCAAAGCTCGAGCTCCCTTCATAGGTAGCCAAGACAAGCCAAGTTCAAGCGTACTTAGCCCCTCGACTATGCTTCCCACAATTAAAAAAAAGCCCTGATGGCTTGTGTGTTGTTTCAAGTCCCCATATTAAAAAAAAAAGATAATTTAATTGGAAGATCAAGTAATTGAGATGATTATCATTATTGGCAGAATTTTTAAGTCATTGATTGACATGCATGACTAAATTGACCTAAGAACATGTGTAGGATGCAACCATCTAATGGGCTTTAGAGAAAAGTAGATGTAACATGTCATTTAGAAAAGTAGATATTGTCATTTAGAAAAGTAGATATTGT
>JADKLZ010000104.1:2793131-2810455 GCA_021533235.1 Biomphalaria straminea
TGTCATTTAGAAAAGTAGATATTGTCATTTAGAAAAGTAGATAGTATATGTCATTTAGAAAAACAGATATTATATGTGAATGTATGGATACATCGTGAGGCATAGTTGTGAACAAAGTTAAGTTTACAAAGACAAAAGAAACATCTGGTTTATCTGGTATCACCAATGGTTTATGTGGTATAAAAATAATTTATCTGTATTTGAAGCTCAAACATGAATTTTTAAAATGACATTTTACATTCTAGATGTTGCTGGAGTTATTTTCACTTCTCTTGTTATTGCTATAGTCAACTCTCTGGAATAATGTTTTATACTCTCTGGCTATGATGTTACTTAGGGATGCATTTTATTCTTTATCACATTAATGGTATTGCTGAATATCTAGATTTGATCTTATTAGGAGTTGCTGCTTATTCCTTAGAGATGATCATTTTAGAAGTTGCAACTTATTCTCTAGATATGATCTTTTAGAAGTTGCTGCTTATTCTCTAGATATGATCTTTTCAGAAGTTGCTGCTTATTCTCTAGATATGATCATACTGGGAGTTGCTTATTTTCTAGAAATTATCTTCTTAGAAGTTGCTGCTTATTTTCTAAATATGATCATAGTAGGAGTTTCTTTTCATAGATACATATATATTGCTAGATATGGTTTTACCATGAAGTATTTTATATCCTTTGGATACATCAACAAACTGGGGGGACTTTAAGAAGTCACTGTTCACCAATCATCACTTTAAACTTAGAAGATAAACAAAACTTACAGGAATAAATAAGTGCTGGAAAGATTGGTTCATTTCTGCTCTGAGCTGTTTCTACCAGCATCCTTAGAGGTCCTTTAGGACAAAGTACTGCAACTAAATCTGTTCAAGTTCAAGAATAAAATGTTGAAACATAAATTATTTTGGATAAAACCTAATGAGTAAACTATTTTAAAAAATATCAAATTATCATGATTTGAGATCTAAATAGTCAATTGCTTCAAAACAAGTGAAAAAGCTTTAAAAAAATAAATATATTTTCTTATTTAATTTGTAAATATAACTTGTTGTTTTTTTTAATGATTGTAAGTAGACAATAAATAAATAAATAAATAAATGGAATGAATATTGTCCCTGTAAAAAATTTTCAAAAGCATCGTCACATTAATTAAATATGATGTAATGAGTATTTTTTTTTCTAGTTTCACTGTGGAACTAGGACAAACAAAAATGATCTAGAACTTTCATTGACCACTGTATATACAATCCCCATAATTTCTACAAGTATAGTATTTCAAAAGATCGAGTGAAAGAAATTGATGTATTTAAATCATTCATGTATTTAAATCAGATAGAGTAACTTCAGACCTTGCGATCTATGGGGCAGATAATGTTAAGGTCATCTGTTTCTTTGGCCAACGGTTAACGAGCAGGGTGTTATGTTGCCAGCATAACGACCAAACGCCTTTACTTTCCCCAACTAAAGTCAGGTACCCATTAGAGTTGGATAGACTCAGGGGCGCCCTGAAAATCCCAGTCCTCACCGAACCCGGGACCTCAGGTTCGGAGGCCAAGCGGTTAACCATTCGACCACCGTGCCCCCCTTTGTCATGAATATTAATAATATAATAACCAATCAAAATTGTATGTACTTTTTTTTTGTTTAACTCAGAACAACTATATACTTCATTCAAGCTATTTATGTAATGTTTTTTTATGCTCAATGTATGACACAAATTTTTATTAAAAATGTTTTCCTTGAACTTTTAGAATGTTAAAATATATTAATGATTACAAGCTCTGTCAAAATTTGTAAAAAAAAAATTCTAACTGTCCCTTACCGATCTTATAATTATAATTAAACATATGCCTTAATGAATAACATAAGCTATTATCCAAGTGACATAACCCAGGATCATTAACATCAACTACAATCAAAGCAACATTACCCCAGACAACCATTACGGCTAGTACAGCCCATGTAGTCCAATCTGGCAGGAATTTAATAAACATCAACGCCACCAGAGCACTGATCATGATAAGATAAGCTTGCTGTAAGAGCAGCGGCCCCTTCCAGTGGATGCAGAACATTCCACCTACTCCAAAGTTCCACATAATGATAGCTACTGTAATATAATCCATTGCTGCATTATAGGCACGTAGTATCTGTCTGAAGAAAAAACATTCATTTTATTTCAACAGCTACAATCTATGGAACATACAAATTTACTTGCATTTTTATGCCAAAATACTGAACAAGATTTTGAAGCACGTGATTCTAGACTATGTCTTTAACAAGCTTGAATAAAGTCAACTATTTAGAAAAGAAGTAAAATAAAAGCTGAACAACAAACTTACTCAATATAGATATAGGAGAAGAAAAATAACAACATGACTGATGAGACTACAAGCCATCCATTGATAAACTGAAAATAAAAAAAACAATAACATGTACATTACTTTTTAGTAGCAGAGGCCAATGTTCAACGTGAAGAACAAGCCTATATTTTCCGTTCTTTGAGCTAAATGAAAATGAAAAACAAAATTTCTGTCAAGCTATTAACAATAAAAGTGTTTAATTGAAGAAAAAAACAATATCTTTTTTAGTGTGGAGGAAAGAGACACATTTCGATATTAAATCTCAAATTATTCTGCAGCACTGAATGGTCACCTAGTACTAATGCTGCCTAGTAAAATTTGACTTCATAATTTATGTATCAGGCGACCTGATTACACTGTGACATAATCAGTATTTGCTGACGTTGTCAAGTTGTAATCAAACTGAATTTCCATTAGATTGGATCAATAAAATTATCTTATCTTATCTTATTTAACTTCATCATATATTCAGTGATAAATCATGTATTTAGTAAGATGATTCACATCACAAGAGTATGGCATTTCGTAATAGGATATGACTTGATTAAGCATCCAATCTAAAGAGCACATTATTGTCAAGTCAGATTCTTTGCAAATCAATGAATTAATTTTGATATCCATTTTTTAAGTGATGAATTCCATTAATTATATGTCCAAAAAAAATTGTTTAGATCACCTCTATCAAGGAATGTTACATACCACAAGCAGAGCTGTAGTTAAACTAAAACAACAAACAAGACTTACTTACCTTATAGCACTTGTATTTGTAAAGAAGTAACAATGCAATCGTCATCACCACTATGCCACCCAACATGATCATAGCATTGGCCAAGGTCTGCCACAATTTAGTGCCAGTGTCATCAGTTTTGTCATGAAAAGGTGTATAAATTCTACAAGAAATCACAAAATGTAAAAAGAAAATGAATAATTCACACAAAAATTCTTTAAATTATCTCTTAAAGGTTTTAGGGCAAAGAATCTGAGCACCACAATGTATAAGTACTATAAAACAAATAAGTGCAACTGAAGGTGTACACATGTAAGTGAAGAACATGGCATTTCAAGTATAAAAATTTATCTGTGGCATAGAGCCCAATGTCTAATTGAAACCACAGGTACTGATTTTCTGAAACTCTATGTTCCAAATTCCTTTCCACTTTGATAATCTCCAAGCTACATGTTCTTTCATCCTGAAAAGTCCAGCAAAACCTTGTGTGTTTGTTTATATTTTTGACTACTCAAAATTCGACACAAAATTCTGAATTTTTAGCATCGCCTCTGGAAATTATTTTGTTTCATCCACATTAAATATCACCTTATGTGATACTAGATGCCCTTGTTACTTTGTACTAGTCAAAGATAATCTCATGTGCTGTAGATCCTCAAAACTGATTACCTCATCATAAAGTTTCAGAAGATGATACCCTAAAAACGACTTATAGGTGCCAAAACAAGTGTTGCGGGTATTAGAAGCTGTTTATAATTAGATAGAAAGTAATGACCTTATAGTGTATTGTAGGTCTTAGAAAAAAATGGCTTTATGAGTTGTAGGTCTTAGAAGCAGATGATGCTTATATCACCATGTTACCTCTAGGTATACCTATTTTCCTAAATAATCAACTATGTTTGGATGTATAGCTGCAAGAAAAAATCTAAGTGACCCTTAGGCAGCTTGCAGCACATGCGCTACATCCTGAAAGATGTGAAACTACTGATCTCAAACAATATTGGTATTGTTTTGTATTGGTTATTTGCTATTCCTTGACCACATCATTATGACCAAACATCTGGATGATGTGGTCAGCTCCTCTCTAGTAAGGCTAGAACAGAAAGATGAAAAACTCATTTATCCCACTTTTAGTCAGGGTGTTTCGAAGTTACTTTAGTCACTGTGAAGTACAAGGAAGCCTAATTCATAAAGCACCGGTCATGTGTGTGAGTGTGCATATGTTATGGATGTGAATGTTGTTCATGTTTGCATCTATATATTGTTATTGTTTAGTAGTAGTTCTGAGATGGACAATTGTAATGAAACTGAATTTCCATTTGTTCGGACCAATAAAATTATTTAATGCCCAGGCTTTCATCTCACCATCTACAAGATGAACCGCAGTCATTCTACAGCTGAAAGAGGCCAACACTTAACTATGAAATAATAAGATTTCATATGACTCACAGATAAACTCCCTTGTCAGTGTAGTATGTCACAGATCTAATTGTGGCCACAACGACCATCATACACAGAGTGACAGGAACAAATAACATGATCACATGCTTGGCTCCATATAACAGACTCTCCTCCTCTTCATCCGATGACCTCTGAGATCTTGGAGCTTGTCTTGCTCTTTGACTTGACCCCTGATTCGCTGCATTCTCACTAGGCTGGACAACGGCTGTCTAAATATGAAAAAAATGAACCAATGAAATTTAGTATGCAAAATTAAACAAAACAACAGAAGATTACACTTTTTAAAAAGTGTCATAGGTTTATTACTTGCCATTTTATTACAATATAGAGGAAAACAAATTAAAAAATTCAAATGTTTGATTAAAAAAAAAAAAGGGGGTTGAAAAGAGAAGAATCAATTTCTTACTGTAAGACTTGAATCGAAATTATAAAAACACATTAAATATTGAATTTTTTTTTGTTACATCTGCTAACACTACATACCTCTGGTACATTTCTGATGGCTTGTGTTCTAGGTGGCGGCTCTTCGCCACCCCTGGTAGCCTCTTCAATGTTATAGTTACTCATTAGACTTGTTCTCTCTGTAGGTGAACCCTCGGGGGAGTGTATCACAGGTGTACTTCTGACATGCGAACTCATCTACGACACTTGACATAGGACCTGAAATGGTTTTACATTTTAGTCTTTGCTTTAGGAATATGTGAACTGTATATTATGTATGTCTCACAGGTATAGGGGAGTGTGACTAAGAACATTGGATGCACCCTGTCCATGGGATTAAAGCATGAGGTGAAAGGTGTAGGTGTAAATACCATTTAATTCACCTTAGCAAGCCCTATTACCACAACAGCCCATCATAACCAACACCCTGTATGTCTATGTACTTTTTGCCTTGGCTAAGACTTGCAATTGAACTCAGCAGCAAAGGTTTGCTAAAAGAAGTAAATGTGAATATGTGCATTTTTATAGATGGCCAACTGGTTTGCAAGCTATACTGTCGTTTGGACTTATCGATGGTCCTGGGTTCAAAAACCCTGCCCGCTCCTATCCCACCATCATCCTGCGGGAGGTTTGAAGTAGGAAGTAAACTATCTTCAACCCTGAAGGAACATCCGAAACAAAATAATTTTTTTTGCCAGTGTTTTTGCATTGGATGAATGAACTTGAGGACAAAGTTAAGATGTGCTCTGGAGACACTCCATGAGAAGATCAGTACTATTGAATTCTCTCAAATTTATGACTATTAATATGTATACATTACTATCAATAATGAGACCCTGTTATAAAAGTTAAAGGGAAACTCTGATGGTTTTTCTGTTTTTAAGTAACATATAATGATATATATACTAATATTCATTCTATAATTTTAAGAATGATCCAAGAATATATGATTGTAATACTTTTTTGAGTTAGCTAGTAGCTACTGACTAACTTAGGGCTACACTCCACATCTAGATTCCCTAGAACTAACTAGGCCCTTGATATTTTTACTGGTGATTGATTGGGTCATGAGACAGACAGTCTTAAATAATAAAAGCGGCATACAGTGGACACTAACACAACATTTAGAAGACCTGGATTTCGCCAATGACATCTGCCTCCTCTCCCATACGCAACAAAATGCTCAGACCAAGCTCACCAGACTCTCAGAAATAGCAAAAAAGACTGGACTTAAGTTATGAGGATCAAAAATAGACAAGAGAACCCAATCATGCTACAGGGAGAAAACATCCTTGATACAGACCACTTCACCTATCTCGGAAGCAGAGTTAGTAAAGACGGTGGAGCTGATGATGATATACTAATTCGAATAAATAAAGCTAGGTTTGCCTTTTCAACTCTTCAAACAATCTGGCGCTCCAAGGCAGTATTTCTACATAACAAGATAAGAATCTATAATACTAACGTTAAGTCTGTTCTCCTTTACGGTTCAGAAACTTGGAGAGTCACTAAAAGAAATACGGAAAAGCTCCAAACGTTTGTTAACAGATGCCTACGCCGAATATTAGGAATTAGGTGGCTAGAAAAGATAACCACTATCAATTTGTGGGAAAAAACTAGACAAAAGCCCATAGCACAAGACATTACAAAACGAAAATGGAGCTGGATAGGACACACCCTGCGAAAACCAGCTACCAATGTTGTCTCTTGACTGGAACCCACAAGGAAAGAGGAAAGTAGGCAGACCCAAGCAAACCTGGTAGAGGTCAGTCATCAGTGATTCTAAGAGTACTGGAATGACATGGGAGCAGATGAAGAAAGCTGTTCAGAACCGAGTTCGGTGGAGAGGTGTGGTTGCGGCCCTATAGGGCATAGGCTATGCTTAGTGCTCCCCTGGGAGTTCACATTCACAGGATTAAGTCAACTAGGTCTAGATACTAAGACGTCTAAGATAGATCAGATCTAGTTACAATCTCAATAAGTATATAACTAACTATAATTAATAATAAGTATTATTATTTATTAATGGACTTCATTTATGATTAAATAGAATTACTTAGACTTAGAAGAATGTACTCTTTTATTTATCATTAATTTATGTAGTCTCAGCCGACTCAGCTAATATAATTTATCTAGAATACTAGATTCTACTAACTAGATCTACTAGATTTGAAGTTTATATTTTTATAATAATAATAAAATAAACAACTAAAACTAAAATTTACTAAAAGTAGTAAAAGTAAAAGTTAATTAACTTCTGATTTTTTAAGTCAATTAGATCTAAGTTAACTTAATTATAGATCTACTTAATACAAATAAAAAATAATAAATAATATTTATATTATTTTAATATAAATATATCAACCCAGTTTTTATTAAAAAATGTCAAAGCCGAGTAGATCTAGACTCTACAGATAAATAGAATGTGTATCACACTTTCACAGAGTTATCGTTTATTATTTTATAGATCTTCAGGTCTAGATATGTTATTAAAAGCAAAATAAGATAAACATAACTTCATAACTGATAAGAAATTACTAACCGACATCATTGTTACTTCCTCGTTACTATAATTAGCTTAGGGGAAACTACTCAAAGGTTCAAAGAAAAGTTCTAAAGTAGTTCCCCCTGCGGTTATCTAGCAACAGCTATGCTTTAAAAAGTAAAATAAAAGTTCACAAGTAGATCTAATATCAATATATGACTATTTATGAGTTTAGGAAGTACTACTACTACATTTCTAGAGTATATCGTGGTCTAGGTTGAGCTATTATTTATCGATTTATTATTATTATTATTGATCTATGGAGTATGTTACAGAGACAAGCTTCTGAGTAGTAGAATCTAGTTACTCTAGAGTCTAGTAACTTAAAATTAGTAAGTACTAGTCGTAGTGTAATGAATGTAATATACTAATAAGACTAATAAGAGTATGTATGGACATGGTCAAAAAATATTTAATACTTAATTAGGTTTTAATTAATGAAGTTTAAGTTAATTTTTGATACCCATCTAATGATCTAACTAACTAAAAATCTCAGGCGTCTTACACTATGCCTTATCATGCCTTATGCTGTATACTATATATATATATTAAATATATAGTATAATATAGTATTATAGTAGCAAAGTCTAGTTTAGTCTAGATTCTTAGATTCTAGTCACTCTAGAGTTCTAGATCTTAACAATAAAAAACAGAATTATGCTTTAAAAGCAGTCTAAACTTTATTTTACTTTAAAAAACTTGAAGTTCTAGATTATAATAAGCGTTTAGGGCCAGCCTTACAAATTGTGGGGTCTAATTGAATGGATGCTTGCTAGACCCCTCTTCTAAATTTTTAATACAATTTTTTAAATTAGATCATTATAGCAACATTTGTTACACAACATGCATATGGAAGCAACTCAAATGCAATAGCCTAGGCACCTGTGGGCTAATTAAAGTTATGTCAATTGTAGGATATGCATACTCTAAATATGTTAACCCTTTAAGTCCTATATCTTTAAAGGCCTAGGCTGTGGCACTAGCATGACTGATTGTGATATGCTTAATGTAACTTGTGGGGCCAGGCGCATGCAGGGCCTTAATTGGAGCAATCAGTCGAATCAGCCTAAAGCCAGCCCTGATATTTCATAGGGTAGATCTATATTACATAACTAGTCTTATATAAAGTTTATAAAATTAAACAGTATTATCATCTCATCATCTCATCTCAGCCTGTGGTCCCTACTGGGGCATAGGCCACCAACCAGCTTTCTCCAGGCATCTCGGTTCTGGGCGAGTCTCTCCAACTGTCCCCATGTCTTGCCCATCTGCTTGGCTTCTGTTTCCAGATCGCGGCGCCATGTGTTCCTGGGCCGTCCTCTATTCCTCTTTCCTTGGGGGTTCCAGGTTAGGGCTTGCCTTGTTATGTTGGATGCCGGCTTGCGCAGGGTGTGACCTATCCATCTCCAGCGTCTCTGAAGGATATCTATTTCAATGGGCTGCTGTTTTGTTCTTTGCCACAGTTCCTCATTCGAGATCTTGTCTGGCCAGCGGATCATAAGAATCTTCCTCAGGCAGGTGTTGATGAATACCTGGATTTTTTTATGGTGGTGACGGTGATTCTCCAGGTCTCTGCTCCATAAAGTAGTATCGGCTTAACAATGGTGTTAAATAGCCTTATCTTGGTGGTGGTGCTTAATTCCCTAGATCTCCAGGTGTTCTTCAGCTGATGGAAGGCTGCTCGAGCTTTACCAATGCGGGTTTTGACATCTGCATCTGTTCCGCCATGGTGATCTATAATGCTGCCTAGATAGGTGAAGCTTTCCACCTCTTCCAGCGCCTCACCTTGGACTATAATGGGTGTAGTGTTTGATGCCTTTATTTTGAACACCTAGGCTTGCTCTTTCCTCTGTTTATGGTAAGACCCATTCTAGCGGAATTGTCTGCAACAATATTTATCTTTTCCTGCATCTGCTGCTGTGTGTGAGAAAGAAGAGCTAAGTCATCTGCAAAGTCGAGATCATCTAACTGTTTCCACAGTGTCCACTGTATACCGTTTCGCTTCTGATCTGTTGCTGTCTTCATGACCCAATCTATGGCTAGTAGGAATAAGAAGGGAGAGAGTAAACAGCCTTGTCTCACTCCTGTTTGGATTTCAAATGCCTCTGTCAGTTGTCTGCCATGCACTACTCTGCAAGTCATCCCTTCATATGACTTCTTGATGATGTTAGTAATTTTTTCAGGCACTCCATAGTGTCTTAACAGTCTCCAGAGGGTCTGTCTGTCCACACTGTCAAATGCCTTTTCATAATCTATAAAACTGACATAGAGAGGGGAGTTCCATTCCATAGACTGTTCCAAAATTATGCGCAGTGTTGCTATCTGATCTGTGCATGATCTCTCCTTTCGAAAGCCGGCTTGTTGGTCACGAAGATGTGGGTCTACAGCATCTTTCATTCGGTTTAACAGGATGCGATTAAACACTTTCCCTGGAACGGACAGTAGCGTTATCCCTCGATAGTTGGAGCAGGAACTAAGATCGCCTTTCTTTGGGAGTTTGATGAGGTAGCCCTCCTTCCATTCTGGTGGCACTTCTTCATTTTCCCATATCTTGCAGAAGAGAGGGTAGAGTAACTTCACACTTGTTTCAATGTCTGCCTTTAGTGCTTCGACTGGGATGCTGTCAGGTCCTGCAGATTTGCCATTCTTCGATTGTTTGATTGCTCTGCGAATTTCTTCCTTGGTGGGTGCACTGCACTTGATAGGTAAGTCTCTTGTAGCTGGGGGTATTTCTGGTGGGTTTACAGGTGAAGGTCTGTTTAGCAGCTCCTGGAAATGTTCAATCCATCTCTTCTTTTGTCCTTCTTCGTCTGTTATCGCGTTACCATTTTTGTCCTTTACTGGTCTCTCTGACATGGCAAATTTTCCAGATAGCTTTTTGATGATTGAGTACAGATCCTTGGTGCTGTTCTGATGTGCTGCTTCTTCTGCTTCTTTTGCCAGCGCTTCAATGTAGCTCCTCTTGTCTGTTCTGATGCTACGCTTGACATTCCTATCTATTTCAGCATATTCTTTTTGTGCCTTTCCTTTTGCTGCCCTTGTTTTACTGTTGTTCACATCTGCTTTCTTCTCTCTTCTTTCCTTGATCTTCTGAAGAGTTTCTGATGAAATCCACTCCTTGTGGGTGTATGACTTGGGACCAAGGATTTCTAGGCATGTGGAGGTTACTGTTTCTTTAACTTTCTGCCACGTCTGTTCTACTGTCTCTTCTTCTAGCAGCTCTTCTAGGAGCTGGAACTTGTTAGATAAGGTGACTTTGAACTCTTCCTGTTTTATGCAGTCTTTCAGCGCAACAGTATTGTAGTGTTGGCGTTGGCTGGGCCCACTTGCCCAAGTCTTTTTCAGCTTCAGTTTCACTCGAGCGCACAGAAGATGATGATCTGAAGAAACATCTGCTCCTCGTCTTACACGTACATCTTGAAGAGATCGACGAAACTTCTTCACAATACAGACATGGTCTATTTGGTTCTCTGTTACTAGGTCTGGTGATATCCATGTGGCTTTGTGTATTCGTTTGTGTGGGAAGACAGTTCCTCCAATCACTAAGTTGCTTGTGGCACACATGTCCGCAAATCTCTCTCCATTTTCATTCATCTCGCCTAATCCATGTTTTCCCATGATCTCTTCATATCCTTTGTTGTTATTGCCAACCTTAGCATTGAAATCGCCCATTATGACGAGGATGTTCCTTTTTGGTTTGTCCTGTAGGATGGTAGTCAGCCTATAGTAAAAATTGTCCTTCTCCTTCTCTTCACTGTCATTTGTAGGGGCGTAGCATTGGACAATGACTAAGTTAATTCTTTTCTGCACTGTGTGGAATGAGGCTGTTATTATCCGTGGTCCATGCGCTTCCCATCCTATAAGTGCTCTCTGAGCCTGCTTAGACAGCATCAGGGCTACTCCATGGGTGTGTGTAGCCTCCTGCTCATGTCCTGAGTATAAAAGTAGCTCACCTGAAGCCAGTCTTTTCTGCCCGGAGCCAGTCCATCTTGACTCACTGATTCCTAGTATGGTGAGGTTGTACCTTTTCATCTCAGCTGCCACTAGCGCTGTCTTCCCAGACTCATACATTGTCCGGACATTCCATGTACCGATGGTGGTGGTGGTCCTGGTAGAGATGATGGTCTTCGGCCTGTCAGCTTCTAGAAGACTCTGGCTTTCACTGGCATGCGTCATAAACCTTCCAGCTGGAGGTCCATCCTCTCCCAGGTCCGTGACTTCTGTTGATTTGCTGTTTGGTGTTTCTGTAGCTAGTGTTTTTTTCTACAGGGTAGGGTAGCTAGCCCTACGCCCAACCCTCCTCCTTTTTCCGGGCTTGGGACCGGCATATGACGGAGTTCGGCATATGGCGAAGTTAAACAGTATTATGATTTACATCTATTATGGATACAGTCATGACATTGATTCAATCATAATTTGGATATGATTACTTTTAACTTTAAATTGCTTACTATTTTTTTGTTGTTGATATTTTTGTTTTACATTTTTCGCTTGTTCCTTCAAATTTGAAGATAATGACATCCTAGTCCAAACCTCACACTGGACAATGGGTATTTACAACAGGGAGGGTTCAAACACAAAATATCGAGAACACAAATCTTTAGATATGGGTTGCCGCTGAAAGATTTATAATTGGATATCACACAACCAGGCAGCATTATTCAAGTATAATTAGACTTTATTAGATCATTATTAATATTAATAATTCTATCTATAACTATTCTATTATTCTACCTTCCATTTAAATGAATTTGTAACTATAGGTATTAAATAATATATTAGTGGCTTTAATGTCATGAGAGATGATATTCTTCCATGGCAACTTTTCATTTGACTAAAGAGATGTACACCATCTGTGATCCAGCAGGAGCCTTCCTTTATGCTTACTCTACATATTGATCTTTCTGTCAAAGATTGGTGTCCATTCTGAAAACTTTCATGTATCAGCATATCTTACAAGTTGTTGCCCAGCAGCATTCCTGTCTTCTTTTAGATCACAATACAATTCTTTCTTGTGGGACTGGGTCTACTGTGATTATGCTCAAGTTATGGATATCATTTTTCTTGTCTATTTTTCTTTTGTTTTGCTTTAGTTTAATATATAATTTGTTTATTGGAAATAACACAAATTTGTTTTTGTTTCTTCATTTCAGTAGAATATGGACAATACCAGTGAAATAGAAAGATTTATAATTACATTTGTGCAGTCTAAGACAGAGGAAAAAGTATACATTGACCTAAGTACAGAGCATGTCATTCATTTGAAACCAGTGTGTGCAAGAGGCTCGTTGTCACTTGGGATATTTTGGGTTCATGTTTTTCAGCATCCCAATAATTATCCCGTATGTGTTTTGCATTATTGTTTAATTTAAGAAGGAATTTAATTTATATAAAAATACAGCAATATTGGCATATTAGTGATAATTATGTGTTTATTTACTACTTTTATACAATTTCTATCTAATATATTATTGACAAATGATTAGTAAAGAGGTGAATATCTTGAAGAATGAAAAGTAAGGTATAATTATGAAATTGTATAGTTACAAAGACCTACTAATCACCTACATATTACACAACATCTCAACCAAATAAAGCCCATGTCTGCTTGGAGTGGATTTAGATATCTTATTTCTTCTGGATGTGATATAGAAAACATCAGTGATGTGATACCCAAACTAATTAGATCTGTAGGCTATCTGGTCCATGATGTAGTGTACTATCCAGCCCCTTGAAACTTCTGCACACTGTATAGGATGAAGCCACAATGGGTTAGTTCTATTAGATTTTATATTGCTCCAGGCTGAAAAGAGGTTGTCTAGCACTGATTTAAGCTGCTAGTATGATTTTGCAAAAAATGCTTTCCCTATGGTAATCTTGTGTAAGTAAGAATAAGAACAATAAGTTGGGTGATAGGCTATTCATATAGAAGAAGTATTTAAATATATTAGTTTACCATCTTTCTGGTGCAAGAATTTGAAGCATTATAAAATATTTTAATCCTCATATGAATTTTAAAACAATAAGTTGATTAGAAATTATCCTACTTTATATTTTGAAGATTTTTCTTTAATAATGCATCATAATATTTATACTCTTTTCATTTGTCAATATAATTGTCTTGTGTAAACATCATAATGTATATAAATCCTTTGACAGTATTTTTTTCAAATGTTTTAATTCATTTCAGATCTATTCCCACACATATAAAAAGTTATATCAAGCAGGTGGAAGATTTGAATTGCAACTGAGGATTGAAGGAGTTTCAATTTCTATAAATCTTAAAACAGGCTGGCTAACATTTCAAGGAACTTTTGTTATTGACTGGTTTGTGAGACATATGCCAAAGATTTTAGAAGCTTACAATGGACAGCATTCAGAAAAAATTACTGATATCTTCACTAAAGAAGAAATGGAGATCTTACATAAAGAAAAACAGAGGCAATATAGAAAGAGTAAGGAAAATTCAAAAAGATACAATATGTCACTCAATAAATACTTTAAACAGTATAATCAAAAGTTTCTAATGTAAAAAAATAATTAGTTTGATTGATTTAAAATATTCACATGAAGTAAAAGTAATTAATTATTTTGTCTGCTTTTTAAAGACTTTAGTTGTTGATAAAAATAAATGCCTAGTTATTAACAATAATTCAAGTCATGTGCAAAGTTTTTTTTTTTTTTAGACAATTTTTCTTTTTATGAAGAGATGACCTTTTGTAAGAGGGATTACTTTACTTTTAATAACTAAGGAATGACAGATAAGAAAAAAAAAAGAATTTTTTAAAACCCTTCCCATCCCTCCCCCACCAAAAAAAATCCTGGTTATGCCCATGTATAAATATACTTAGAGTATAGAAGTATTTTGTGTATTTGGGTTCTCATAAAATGGATAGAGTTGAGATTTACTGTGTTGATAACTCTCCTTGCTGTTTAATTAATATTTAGTAAACTATGTCTCCATTTGTCATATTAATGTAGAATTATATTTTTAGCTATTGAGAGGTGGCCAGAAAATGTTCTTCAACCAGAAGCTAATGTGATGGAAGCAGGAAGACAAGCATTATACCATGAGCCTATAGATGAAGAAGGATTTTTGTTTGGCAAAGAGTTGGAATCATATTGCCCTATTCCAGATCTGGTAAGAAACTTTGATTAAATGGCATTGTCTTCACTACCGAAGATTAAGGATGAGTGCAAGTAGCCTGCTTTTTCTTTTTAACTTTGTCTTAATATATAGTTGTATTATAAAACTTAAATAAAAAGATAATATTTAATTCCATATTTAAAAAATTTAATTCTTGCATTTTTTTTTTTACAATATTAGATAGTGCATAGTAATCTCCTAAAATAGAAATGTCAAGACTATTATTGATAATTATAAAGAATATCATTTGAGCAAAATAATAGAAAATATTTTTAGTGGCCTCTGAACAAAGAAAAGCCACTATTGATTGATTTTTACTATGCCTCCATCACATTCTTTAGATGTCAAAACCTAACAGCATTTTCAAGAACTTATTCACCACGACATATATTGGGCTTCAATCAGGTGCACCAAATAAATGTTTTTCTGGAATTAAACACCCCTCCCTTTTTTTAATTCACCTAGGCCATATGTAGCTGTCACTAATGGAATAAAATTGAGTGTCTGTAGACACAACAAATATTTATGGTCTTCAAAAACACACTGTTTTGTTTTTAAAAAGTACCAGTAAGGATATTATCTTTTTTTTATAGTGTCATTGTAATATTAATTGTCAAATCACTTTTATTGTAGCTAACTGATAAAGAGATCAAGCAGCAATTTAAAAGATTAGAAAAGGGACAAGTGATTCATGGTCATATCCTTTACAGGCTGTGGTTGTCTACCCTCAACTCCTGGTTATCTGATCAAGTTAAAGTATATGTATTTACTCCACACATGGACTGCAACAGTCTTGTAGACCTGTGCAAGTTGTTTTTGAAAAACAAAACCACAGCACATATAGAGACAATATGTGTTCCTTTGAGCAATCTCTATGGTCGATTTGCTGCAGTTAAATCCAACGCTATCAAACAATTTAATGAAAAGGATCAAGTATTGATAGAGTACAAAGTATATAGTCAAATTGTGTACCCTGTGACTGATTTTAGCACAAGTTTTATTACAGCTGTCAAAGATGGAATTGCTAATGTTCTGTTGACCAACACAAATTTTGACAGGGAAAGTTTTTTTACTCTTACTTCTGTCACTGTTCAGTACAAGGAATTGGAAGAAAGACAATTTGTGAAGTATTTTCTAGAACCCATTCTTGGTTGATTTGTTGACAGATAATTATAGTGTCATTTGTATAAAACTAATACAGTAAATAGTATTAGATATTATTTATAGTTGATCAATGAAAATAAACATTATAGTACCAGACTTTTAGTTCTTAATTTGTAAACAGTATAAAATAGTGACAGGAATAGATATTAAAAAAAAATCTACACAGCTTTTTTATTTGCAACTAGATCTGTGAGAAGTATGAACCCAGACAAGAAAATTTATCAACAACCAACTGATAGATCTGTTAAATTAGTATAAAATAAGACTTATAGATTTTTAAGGTTTTATTACACATGCCTCCAATATGCCAAATGGATATATTTTAAATTGTTTCTGATCACCACTGACAATTATTTGTTCAATTTTTTAAATTGTTGATATCTTGTAGATATAGTTCTTTTGTTAAACATATATATTCAGTTTTGTGCTATAAATATTGTAAGGAAATATTATTTGCCAGTAATTTTCTTCTCAAACAACTTCCAAAATGGTTTCATAGCCGAATTTCTTAGAGAGCTAGATAGTTAAGTGATTTATATCATTCCACCAGTCATATTACCATAACTTTTTTCTTGTCATTTTTATTACAGACCTTCTAATTTATTTAATAATTATTATTGACATTGTTAACTTAATGTAAGCATTATGTTTCAACACTTTGTAATGAATAAAATGCATTTTTTAAATAGCTTGATACTTTAGTATTTTGCAAAAAAATATTTTGAACAGATATGCTTACATTTTTGTTTTTAGATTTTTGTTTTGCTTTGTTAGGAATCATTTATTATTAAATTGTAACCTTTACACCTTTAAAGCTTCCCTTGTATGATGATTATCTTTACGAATTATTAATCTGATACATACAAACCAAAAATCAATTAAAAAGAAAAAAAAGAGATATAACAAGGTTTTTTTTGTTTGTTTTCTTCTTTATTATACATTTACATAGTCCAATTTAAAACATGTAACTAAAAAGAAAGAAATGCAATTAATTTTCATTTAATCTCTTAGTATAATTTTGTTTAAACTAAATTTTACAAACTTTTAAAGAAATGGCCAAATCTTTTTTAATCACCTCTGTTAATTTTTAATTCCGATCAAAACCATACATATTTGTTACTCCATTACAGATTAAGATTACTAAATCTATTTCAAAATGTGTTATATTAGCATAGGATTACATTTTACAAATGAATAGCCATTGTTTAAATACTCAATAAAATGTTAAAAACATATTTACAAAGAACAGACACTGAATGAAATGATGCATGACAAAATGTATAACTTGTTCTTTCATTTTCCAGCTTGTTTTCTCAACATGTGGTAGATCTTCTCTTTCAGCCAATCTTTATTATGAGGAGTGTAGGTTCCATAAGATTTCTGAAAACTAAAGGAATTATCAGTGGTTAAAATATATTTTGTGTCATTAATTTTTCACATGTCTACAACCTAATTTAAAGGCAATGTCTTTGACTCCAA
>JADKLZ010000104.1:2810465-2847170 GCA_021533235.1 Biomphalaria straminea
TGCTAACTAATACTTAAACAGTAGCGCCTTATAATTTCTGCTTTCTTCAATTTTTATTTCATGTTTATGCAATAGCAAGGTTTTATCATTTAATGATCACCATGCATACAAAATAAATATTCTAGTAGAACACTTTTTCAATACATGGAGAAATTAAGACTGAAACCTATACAATCACATTAAAAGCTACAAAATGATCAATTGCATTTGAATACCGGTACAGCAAACAATAAAGAAACTTTTTTTCAATTTATTTTGAAACTTTGTATAAAGCCAGAAAAATTTAACAGCAGAAATTTAAAGATAACTGCAGTTTAGCTGACGAAAAAAATATTGATTAAATAACTTACACCAAACAGCTTAAGTCGGTCAACTGATCAATGAATTCAAACAGCTGTGAGATGTCATAGGTAATGGATGGATCATGGGGGTGCAAACGCTTCAGATGCTCTTCAAAGATTTTGCAAATACCTACAGAATAGATAAAATATCAGAAAACCTGATTAATACTTGAAAATGGAATATCCTTAGAAAAAAAAAGTTCTATGGAGCTGTACATGAATGACATTTTATTATGCTGGGCAAGACGCCTTGAAAGGATAAGAGAGGTGAAAGTTAAAGCCAAGAGGCAGGAGATGCAAGGGACGATGGCTCAATAATGTAGATATACAGATCTACAACATCTTGGAGTCTGGACATGAAGAGATTTAAAATAAAAGGTGTGTAGAAGCAGCTGAGGAGCACTTCAATGGGTGCACTGCCACTGGGAAAAAATGGATTTAATTAAAAATAAAAAACTGCCAATAATTGTTTTAAGATTAGATTAGGCAGCTTTGGGTATGGGAGTTGATAGAGAAATTTACGTATCTATGTCTACAGCTTATTACTAGATGATAACTGCCTTAAAAAATTAATTTTAATTAATCATTAATTGAAATGGAACACTCTTTTCTCATTACCTTCAAGACATTCATTCAACGATTCGTAATCTGAATATGTCCTTGTTTCTGGACGCTGATTTGGCTGTACTAATAAAATTGTATGAGACTGAAAAAAAAAAAATTTCTTTGAAAAAGCAACACAAATAATTACATTTTTAATTACATAAAATGATTGGAATTCATACAATTTTACAAGTAATAGAAGATGTTTAAATGCAGAAACATCCATACCATCTTATAGAATCTAACTAAGTTTGACTGCAAGAAACTTAGCCATGAAGGTTAATCAATCAAAAAAAAAAAAGACATATTTGCTCTGGTATTTTACATTAAAGGAAGGCTTGACAAACTATAAGTAGTTACATTTGTATCATAAGTACATTTTTCTTTGTTTAACTACTCATCACATTACTATCAGCAAATATTTTCCATTTTTCTATAACTAAAGGTAAAAGTCAGAAGACACCTAAACCAGATGTTTATCAAAAAATTGTCTGAATCGAAGGTGAAGGTAATGATAAGGTACGCTACAAACATTCTCAGATGGTATCAAAAAGCTGGAGCTACATTATTTCTCAAAGTAGTGGGAGTGATTTAAGTATACTATGTTAGCCTCCTCTCTTCCCCAGGAGGAAAAAGAAGAACCCTAATTGTATTGGTGCCTTTCATATGTCATGTTGAGATATCAAAAACTAATACATTTTTACTAAGCCCTTTAATTATACTTCTAGGATGAAAGTCACTGTTTTTAAAATGAAACATGCAAATAGTATACACATTTAAAAACATACTTAAAATAAGGTGTAAGAGGGGACTACATATTATTTTTCTCCTTGTTTGTAAAAGCATGCCTTATTACTATTTTAAGATAAAGAGGTAGTTGGTGTTATTCAATTGTAATTTGTGTGGAATCTAGATTATCCACAACTCCAACAAGATTACAAAACAAGAATAACATAGAATTTTTTTTTAAACAAAGCATGTGTAAGGGGAAGAACTCTGTCCTTACAACTATATCTAATAATAAGTTATTTCTCTTATTTTTAAAATTCAATATCAAACAAAAACAAATAATTACCAATAATTAATCGACTTATTGTTTGTTTTTATCGATTCATGTTTTGTTAGGTATAAATAAATAATTGTTGAAAATGTGTTTTGGAGAAGTAGCATTAGCAATTATTTAAAGGGACTAAACCCTACATATTTAGTCATATATATGAATACCGAAGGATTAATTTCCCCGGTGCTTTTTTTGTAATGCACATATTGTAAGACAAATTTCCATATGATGGATAATAAAGATTAATTTATTATTATTAAAAATATTTTTTTTTTAATTGATTCATGTCTTGTGTGTGAATGAATTAGTGCCAAGTTTTAACTTGATCCGAGAATGGGTGGAACAGAAATAATAATAAATAACAATAATAAGGAAGAAATATTGTGTACACACTTTCTACCAAACAAGCAAAGTGAGTTGATCTAAAAAAAAAAGTCAACATCAACAGATATAATAATTATATTGACATTATTGTGATAAATCTGATTCAGAATTCAAGCAATTCACTCTTTTATATAATAAGTCATTTGAAATTTTGTTACAATTCACCTAAACTTTTATAGCTAAAGCACCTTTATCTAATGATATGATACACCATACACAAAGCTCATTTATAAAGAAAAAAAACTACTAAAACCACATGATAATATTTCTTATTTCTAAAGTTGTCATGAATGAACATTCATATATAAAAAACACAAAGAAATTAAAAGGCACATTTCTAATCTTAATATAGACTTTATGCTAAGACAAGCTCGTAAATGTGCTCAACCTCCCTCAATGCCATTAGACTTAGAATCATAGAGCATGGAATAGATTGCTTGAATCAGCCAGGAAAACTAGCAATTATGCTTGGCAGAGTTCAAGTCATTGATTAACAGGGAGTTCTAGATCTATATCTAGACTTTAATTTAGATTCTAGATCTAGTCAATAAGTCTCAGAATACTTAGTCTTAGTCGTCTTAGATTTAGTACTAAGACTAAAGGTCTGGATAAACTAGATTTTAGATTATTCTAGATCTTTGACTTAGTGAATCTTATCATGTCATAATATATAGTAAACTAGATCTAATACATATTATAATTATTATTTATATAGTTATAGATCTAGATTCTAGTCAATCAACTCTGAGACAATTTATATTCATATTAATTATTATTCTAGTCTAGAATTGTAGAATGACTAGAATTCACCTGAGAATCATACTATCATACTCATAGCTATGCAGTAGTGTAGCTAGGAATCAGCCATCATTTGGGGGCCCCAACATTTTGTACAATATTTAAATTAAAAAAAAACCCCACTCATTTGGGGTCCCCCAGCAACTGGTAGCCCATGCCCCAAATCCCCCCTTCCCAGCTATGGCGCCTATGGCCTATGCCTCAGGCTCTGTGATTACTGTGAATCACTGAGTGAATATTACTACAATAGTCAATAGTCTCTACAGTGTAGTAATTGTAGTATTCACTAATTCAGTGATTCACAGGTCTACAGACACTCTACTTCTAATTAAAATCTAAATTTTATTGACTATCACTCAGTTATATCAGTAATGACAGTATTGAGATCTAGATCTGTTATAAATATAAATCTAGACTAAGAATACATTAGTAAGATAGTCATTCCGTAACTGCGTGACTATCGAAAATAGATTAATTTTATAATAATAATTTATTTTTTCCAGCTTCCACACTAAACTCTAAAGACTAAAAAGTTAAAGAATCATGTGTCATAAAAATTGACATGGACATGTCTAGTTCTAGCTCTTTGAAAATAAGCTGCCTATATCTAAAGTTCTAAATCTAATGTTGATCTACTATTTCATTCAAAATACAGATTTATTAACGTTTAATTAGATATAGTCTAATTCTTTTCATTAAAACAATACATAAAATAGCTAGAATCTATCTACCATTTTTAGGCAGAATGTTCACAATGTTATCGTTTTCTGTTTCACAGAAGAGTTCGCAATGCCAGTTAGCCGCTATGCTTTCTGTTCCGAAAGCATACTAAAAATTAATAATCGATAAAGAAGTTGTTTATTTAAAAATGAAAAAGACATTTAAAGGTTGTAGATCTAGATATCTATATAAAAAGGTTGGAGAGAAGGGGAAAGTGGAAAATTTTGTTGATCATTGTCTCAACTTATCTATAATCTAGTCTATAGATCTATACTTATACTTTGACATTAGATCTAGTTTTATCGTTTTCACAATAGTCTATGTACCTGGCAATTTTCCCCCGGAAGTTGTTGTGTTTTTGTTTCCAACTAGATTTGTACTCTACGATCTACAATAAGTTTAAATAGTGTTGTCACTGTTAGATCTACGTGTAGACTCTAGATCTAGAGTCTACATTTATAGTTTATTTATAATATAGATCTAGATTAGAAGATCTGGGTAACCTTTTAAAGATATAGATCTATAATAGATGTCTAGTGATTAGATCAAGTCCTAGACTCAAGACAAGATTCTATGACTATTTGTAGGTACTTTGACAAACCTTTCTCTACTGACCTATAAACTGCTAATTGGCAGCTATATAGTTTTGAAACAGAATGGCTAGACTTCCAAACCCATGGTGCTAGTTGATTGATTGTTGTTTTTACATTTGCTTCATTTTTTAAAAACCCTTGTGCTAATCTTAAAGGAGGATTCCTAAGCTTTTGAATGATACCACATTGTCAATAAAAAAAATTGTGTTTATTTAGAAAATTTAAAGTAAAGTCATAGGCAAGAATGATTTTGCATTTAATATCATTTTAAAGCAAGGTAGCTATTTTTTTATTGAAGTTAGTCCTAGATTTATGCTTAAAGTTTTTTATTTCATCATTTTTTATTGAAATTTTGCCCCCAAAAATTAAAAAAAACCACCCCAACGCGTTAAAAATGATGCCAAATTAGGCTATTTTTCAAAATGGTTAAGTAGAATAATTATAATTACCATGACAATCTATGACTATAGTATTAAAATCAATATATATATTGAAGAGTAGTGTTAGAAATCTTTTTTTTTCTATACTTAGGTACACAAAATATAAAAGGAAATCAGATTATTAGGTAAAATTGGGCCCATCCTGACGATGTTTAATGAAGTCACTCAATGATGCAGCGACGTGTGGCGCCAGACATTACTAATTCTCGTTGATAATATGAAGTATAAATGATTTATGTATTGTTTAACAGCTTATCTTTGATTAACCTAGTGGAGAGAATGCTATCAAGGTGTTATTTTATGTTATATTTAAAAATATTATAAGCTGGGGAAGTTTCTACCAAACGACATTCTAGAAAAAGGATCGAAGTCAATTTTCAAACAATCGAATTAGCTGTGAATCAATGTTAGCTGCATGTGAGGTGAAATTATCAAATTAAAAAACATACAATGGGGTAGATGTGTTCCAAATTTCAAGCTTCTATCTATTACGGTTATAAAGTTATGATGAGATAAAGACGAAAATTCATTTTTTCGATCACAGTTTTTTGGATATTTTCTATAGTCCATTTTTCAACACATAAAACTGCATAACTTTGCTCCTATATAACATAGAAAGATAAATTTGGTATCATTGTAATCCTCTCAGCAAGCTCTACATAACTAGATAGTTTCTGTTGTTATATATTTATTTTGAATTTTTTATCAAAGTACCTAGTATTTGAAGTATTTCTATATAATATTTAGTATATAATAAAAAAATTAATTCCTCTCCCGACTCCGTAGTCTTAGTTTAGACTCTTACTAGTCTTAGGCTTAGTGTCTAGATCTAGTAGTCTTAGACTACTTAGAGAATAGTCTTACTCATTTACTGAAGTTACTTTTAGTTTAGTACTAGTAGAGTCTAGAGTATTAGAATCTACTTTTAGTTTTACTAGAATCTAGTCACATTTCTATTGGATTTAGAGTAGGCCTATTACTTAGACTTGACTTGAAGTTAGATATCTAGATCGAGTATACTATATAATAAAGTATAATACCAGTTGTTGGAAAAGATGGATGACATTTGGACAATGCTTGCACTGTCGTTGGCTATGCTTATTGGTTGCTACTTGGCAGGTGTAATTCCACTTACAATTTCTCTTTCAGAGGTAAATCACTAAATGTTTAAAATAGATCTTAGACATTATTACTTTAGAGTATTAGATTAGTTAATAGTTAGTAATTAGGCATGAATAATATTTGATAAAATCACTGCAACTTTATATTTTAGATTTACAAGTAACAAAAGTCAATGCACTAGTAACTAGTAAAGCATGCATTGTTAAAAAAGGCTAATTCTTCAAGCCAATACTGAATGCATGACCATCTTCTTTTTTGTCATTTTTGAAGTAACGTGGGAAGCGTGGTCGAGAGGCTAAGTGCGCTTGAACTTGGTTTGGCTTGGCTTCCTAGAAGGGGGCTCGAGGTTCGACACCTGAATCGGGCAGAGTTGTGTTTACTGAGCGCCTAAAGGCAGCACGGAAAACCAACTCCTAGGTACACCCTCCCCTCCTCTGGTCCATAAAACGATTATCACAGCTCTCTTTATCTCTTACTTATATTTATTTCTGACTCGTTTAAAAGTACCTTATGTTATGTCTAGGTGTCCCCGGTTCCGCTGTGACTTTAGAAATAACAAAAACACCAGATCAAACTAACACATAGAAACTTTAATCAACTTTACTACATCTCACAACAAGCTGGACTCTCACTAACAACTAACACACTTCCAGTCATTGGCGCATAGGTAAAAATAGATTATACATTCATACGCACATTCATCCGTGACATTTCGCCCCTCCTAAAATTATAATCAATTTTTACAAAGATATCTAAATGACATGATTATAAAACATATATAACAAATATGAAACATCAAAACACAATACAACAAAAATGTTCTTCGATAGGCCACAAAGGCTCTGAATATGCCACACAGGCGTTTACGTAGTCAAACAGACTTGAACATAGTCACACAGACTTCAACTACAATGTAATAGACCCATAGTCTATTTTAAGTTTAAGACATGCCGTCCTAATAGAAGACACACAGTCTTAGTTGATAAGACACACAGTCTTAGATGATAAGACACACAATCTTAGATGATAAGACACACAGTCTTAGATGATAAGACACACAGTCTTAGAAGATAAGACACACAGTCTTATTTGATGAAGACACACAGTCTTAGTTGTAGACACAAAGTCTATCATCATGCAACAAAAGTCTACACTGTTAAAGACGCAAAGTCTTTGATGGCACAGCCTCTAGCCAACGTATACATAGGTCACATGATGTATCTAGACATAGGGTTTCCAGGACCCACAATGTCTACTGCTACTTTCTGAAATGGTCTGTCTTGCAGATCTGTGACCTGTAATGGCGCTGTTGTATAGCGATCTCTCGGCTTTGTACTGGCACATGTTCTGCACGCTGTACAATATTTTTTCACATGTTTGAATATTCCTGGCCAGTAAAAGTTGTTGAGAATTCTTTTCCTTGTCCGAGCCGTCCCCATATGACCCGCAAAAGGTGAGTCATGCCCTAACTCTAGAATTCTGTTTCTGTGGGCGGCAGGTATGACTAGCTGTAGTTTATCTTTGTTATCTTGTCTCATCAGAAGTCCATTTTTAACTTTGAATTTGCTGGTAGACCGTTCAGCTAATTCAAAAAGTTTGCTCAATGTTTTGTCCTCCTTTTGTTTCAATGCATAGCTGGATGTTACTTCTGATTCTGGCTGTTCACTTTGACTTTGTAGGATCGGTTTTCCCATGTTATCTCTCACGCCAGATTGAGATCTTGTTACCACATTTGTAACTTCTGACATTGCTGACCTTTGCCACTTGTAGATATCTGTGATGGTAGGCTCACTTATACCAGTCACATTTCCTAGAATCAAGTCAGCTGCAGGCCTCTCCAACACACATGCTTCAACTTTTCCAGTTAAGAATGGTGTATCTATGTCAATGATAGCTGTGGGATATTCTTCAATTGTTCCCCCAAAAGTCATACATTGAACTTTCTTTCCTGTCAACTGGTGAGGGTGCACATGCAGTTTCTTTACTCCGACCGTGGTCGATCCGGTGCCTCTCAAGATCCAAATAGATTTCTTTCCAACGAATCCAGGATACATTTTTAATTTCCCAGCATCACAAGTTACAGCTCCAGCCATCTGGATTTGATCAGATTCATCAGGGAGTTGTTCAACATGTTGATAGTCTATACAAACTGACGCATTGTACGGCTGTGCAGTTGGTTTTCCCCTGTTGCTGGGTTTAAACTCCTGACTTCTGTTTGAGCCGGTAGTCTCATTTCGCCTTGGTGGACTCTTGTTTCTACATTGGGCCGCTAAATGTCCTGGTTTTGAACACTTAAAACATTTTCTTCTTTCGCCCACACTTCTTTTCCGCGGAATGTTCTGTTTCCATTCTTGTCTAAAACCAGTTTTGTTATCATTAGTCTTAGCAGCAAATGCAAACTTGCTATTTATAAAGTCTTCCTCTCTCTGAATTGTCTGATGCGGGTGTGCAGTAATATATTGCTGACACAACTTTACAGCTGTCGGCACATCTTTCGGTTTTCTTTCATGTAGAAAAGCCACTAATTGAGGATTGCAAGATGTGAGGATCTTGTCCCTGATGAACAGATCAATGAGACCTTCGAATGTCTTTTCAGTATTAGACAATTCAACCCAACGCATTAGGTATCTAGTAATGTCCTCAACAAATTCCTGAAATGGCTGGTTTCTTTCTGGTTTGGCTTTATGGAACTTCTCTCTATACCCATCATCTGTCAAGTTGTATCTTTTCATCAATACTTCTTTCACCTTGTCGTATTCTTCTAGATCTTTCTTAGAAAAGTTGATACAAGCTTGCAGTGCCTTTCCCTGTAACAAAGTGTAAAGATGACTTCCCCACTGAGTTTTGGGAATATCTGTAGCTTGAGCATGCACTTCAAATCTCGCCAAATATGCATCCATTTGATCTACATTTTCATTGAAAGGTGGCAACTTAGGTTTCCAAACGGGTTTCATCTGTTCTTTAATTTCTCCTTTCGTCTCTCTCAACTCCAATTCTCTAATTCTCAATTCGTGTATCTCAACATCAGCTTCTTTCTCTTAAGCTTTAGCTTCTGCCTCTTTAGCTCTCACTTCTCTCTCTTTAGCTCTTTCGTCTCGCTCTCTGTCTTCTCTTTCTTTTACCCACTCTTGTAACGCTGTTCCAGTTAATCCCATTTCTTTACCAGCAGTTATTAACTGTGTTACTCTGTCTGCCATCCTTGTTGATGTGTACTTTCAAATGTAAACAATCAAAAATAGCTGTCACCGTGTTTGACCTAGTTTCGTTACAGTTGATTGACTTAGTTTTTTCCCGCCGTTGCACGTGAGCGCACACACTTCACGGCCTTCTTCGTCCTTGACCTTTCACAATGGCGAACCACAGTTCTGCCTATTGCTTTCTAACTAGTCAAAAAACTAGGAAGACGAGTCCCCCAAATATATCACAGCTCTCTTTATCTCTTACTTATATTTATTTCTGACTCGGTTAAAAGTACCTTATGTTATGTCTAGGTGTCCCCGGTTCCGCTGTGACTTTAGAAATAACAAAAACACTAGATCAAACTAACACATAGAAACTTTAATCAACTTTACTACATCTCACAACAAGCTGGACTCTCACTAACAACTAACACACTTCCGGTCATTCGCGCATAGGTAAAAATAGATTATACATTCATACGCACATTCATCCATGACAACGATATTGGACCAAATCGCTCTGAGCATGCTATTTCATGAAAGTAGCGCTATATAAAAGCTATAATAATAACGTCTGTGTTACATTTAAGATAAGAAGAAGATAGGCAGGCTAATTAAATATCAGTTTAATAATTCTGACCAGCCTCTTTGTGCATTGCTTAAAACCTTTTTTCAACCGATATTGCGAAGGCTTACATAATCAACCTAACCAACATCATTGTTTCATTTCAAAGAGGATGGTCACACTCTTTAGTTAAGTAAAAAGTATCATATGGCTGGCACAGTGACCAACTGCCTTTACTTTACCCAACTAATGTCAGGCACCAATTATAGCTGGGTGGAATTAAAGGCACCCTAAGATCCTGAATTTTAAAAATCCTAGACTTCACCAGGATTCGAACCTGTACCTTGGTTCAGAAGTCAAGTGCTAGAACACTTGAACACTTCTGACTATTAAAATACCATTTTGAACTAATATCCAATAAAGACATACTGACACTGATTTCTCATTTGTTGAACATAAAATTTTATAAAACAGACTTTTTAACTGTACATCAAGACACGTTGTTTTCTGGCACATTATTGTTACTTTGCTAAAGAGTTTTGGTGATTTGCATTATATAGCAGTTGTCTATCATGTGGGACTTACTGATATTCCCCCTCTTCCAGAAATCTTGTAATTATATTCTGAAAAATACTAATCTCATACCTATTCTTTCTGGCACATCATTGTTACTTTGCTATTTAGAGTACTGGTCATTTGCATTCTAGTAGTTGTATATCAAGTTGCACTTACTGATCTCCGATAGGAAATCCTGTAATTATATTCTGAAAAACACTAATCTCACACCCTCCTTTGACAATTACTTAATAATATAAAAACTTTCCAACATTTGTTTTCTGCTGATTGATATTGTCTTTAAAAAAACTCTTTAATTATTTTTTTGCTTATTAAATCTGCGCTGGTGACTAGATGTAAATCCTCCTGGATTATCAACCCTCTGCATCTCATTTGCATTCAGTGAATGAAAACTTATAACTAGGACTGTGGCTTCTTATAGAAATTAGCAGGGTAGCAAACACAGATCAATAATAGTAATAGCTATGAAAAATTATAATTTCTGCAGGTGTCAGTTTATAACTTTAGATGATAGAAGTTTCTTAAAATGCTTAATTTTTTTTTTATGAACTTAGATACCACCAAAGTTAATTTCTTAAAGTAACTTTTAACAAAATATGTAATTTGTTTGTTTCCTCAGGAGAAACTAAAGCTGGTAACAGTTTTAGGTGCTGGTTTACTGGTAGGCACGGCTCTGGCTGTTATCATACCTGAGGGTGTTCATGCTATGTACTCAAGCTTAGAGGGTAATTGCAATCACTTAACTGTTATTAGCACACTATTGAATATATGCTAGCTTCACTAACACATTAGTATGTATACAGGTCTTTGGGGGTTGGGGAGGGAGACTATGTAGCTGTGGTATTTACATTTGAATGATTAGTAGTTTTTGTAAATAACCTAATTGTATTGAATGTTAGCTTTTCAAGTCATTATGTCAAAATATATTTATGTGATCTGACTAGAACTTGCTTTTAATGGTTATAAAATAATTTTAATGTTTTAGAATCAAATGTTTTTCTTCATATTTTTATACTACAAACACTGGTAATACTTGAAGCCATGCTAAGTGGCTCTCGTGTTGTCCCATATTTTCCATCAAACGATGAACTGATCTTTCAGTTATTTCCTTCTTTTAAAATTTTTACAAAGCTTATATCAACTCTGTCTGTCTGGCCAAAAGTTTGTACATGTTATTTCTCCAACACCTTATCTCGGATCACGCTGAAATTTTGCACAATTATTTCTATTACCTGACAACACAAGAATCAGGTTAAAAAATTAACCAATCAGTTAATTAACTATTGATAATAAATGAATGAAGTAGTAGTATAAGTTAAGCTAGTCCCCTATTATTAGGCTGCTGTCTCAGGGTTAATGAACACAAACATGACAAAGAAACAATAGATAACTATAAAATCTTCCATTTTAATAGACTTTGCTTTGTCTTTTTAAAATGTATTTTTTTTTTTTTATCATTTTGCTTTTGTCCTCTAAGTTTATCTCAAGTAGACATGTGACAAATCTAGAAACTTGAAATATAATAAAACTACACACAGAAAGGTTCCCTTTGGAATGCATGGTTATTCCATCAATATTGTCTAGAAACAGTTTTAAAGCATAAATTTTTGCATACATACATAAGTTTTATGATATTCAGGAGGAAAAGTGCTGTTAAGGCTTTTTTTACTTATATGTATGATGAAGTGTAACTCTTTTAGAAAGCTCTAAAGAAGCTCTATTTGGGGCTTTCCTTCATGTTTTTCATTCTTGGCATCAATATTCAATAAGGAAAATATTATGTGTCCCAATATTTCCATCAAGCAGTAAGATTGAGATGATGATTAGCATTTCCTAGATATGTTTGAAAAAGTTCAGTGACAGAATTCTGTAGTCACATGAGGAAAGAGCATTTAATGAACTTGTGCTTGGGTGATTTATGCTCTGCTGCTGAACGTTTTTGTTTAATGGTTTTTATTATTATTTTTAAATAGCCTTGAGATAGCAGTACATGTTTACTATAAGCGCTAAATAAATTGAGTTATTATTTATAGCTTTTGTTTTATTTAATCTTCATCAATCAATCAATAATTATTTTTGTTTAAATTTAGTGTTTATTTTAACAATAATATTTTGCATTTAAAATTTTAAGAATTTATCTTTTATTATTTCCATGTCTATGGATAGCCAGGAACAGAAATTTTGTAACCTTAATTGTTCTTGGTCAGAAAAAAAACAGTTAAAAATTATTACACACATTAACTGTTGTTAGCTACTGAAAAAAAAGAACAGTAGTCAAATAGCAATGAAATAACAAAGTCAATAGAAGATGCCATTTGATTATATGGCCACCGTCAGTCGCGAAGCGACTATGGATCATCTCATTTCCATGAGATGAATGCCTGGGCATAAGCTGTGGTCGGAACGATGTCGCCCACTCATCAGTTCCCTCTTTCCACGCAGCTGATGTATCCAAAGGAACGGCAGTGCCGATACAGTTTGGGGTCAGCAGCGTCGCAGGTTCTGCCAGAGTGTAGCACTGGGTGCTGCAAACTGCCTTACGGTCGCCAGCTCCTGATTTTTCCTCAGGGTTGACTCCCGAAGCCTTTCCCTTGATTTGGTATAGCTGCAAGGCAACAGAGGTTTGAATTCAGAGTTTTCCTTCTCCTAGGTGGGTAGCCAGCCATGGCTAAAGAGCCCCTCCTGCCCGAAGCTTACTGGTTAAGGCGCCAGTTACTCGCCTGTGCCCCTTCTTCTGTTAGTAAGAACAGTTCCGCCGGACTCAATATCTGAGCCACACGTGAAGGCCGGGAGTTGGACTGGTTGTCAGAGGCTATTTGAGACGCATGCTATTAGGAAGCATTTTATAGGTAGTGGAGTGCTTACATCCATTACCACTTCCGGCAATGACAACCTTGCAGAACCATGTTTTAATACTTTATCAACAATGGTTATTGTTGGATGTTTTTTTTGTTTTGTTTTTATATAGGAGCTCATGAGCATGTTCATGAACATGCAAGGGAAGTTAACTCTAATCAGGCGCTCAACATTCCTGAAGAGAAAGACATTCACAAAGAGAAACCAGTACATGAAGACGCAGCACCTGCTCCTGAACATTCCCATGAAAACAAGCTGGAGGCCCACTCTGTTATTGGCATTACCCTCGTCTCTGGCTTTATCTTCATGCTGCTGGTGGATCAGATCGGCGGAAACATGCATGCACATTCTAGCCCTTCTGAGGTGGAATCAGCTGGCCATGGAGTGAACAGAAATAAAATTACAGCAACACTCGGCCTAGTTGTTCATGCTGCAGGTAGGTAAACTAGATCATTACAAAAGCATTTTAATCATCACTAACATTATGTGATAGCAGTTTTAAAAGTTTACCAGCTTGATAAACTAAAAATTAATTAAACACAGTTATCATTTTAGTTTTTGTGATAATAGAAATGGTTATCTTTTACCTTAATGTCCACATCATAAAATAAAATAAAAACAAATTGGGTGTATGCAGTAATGCGGAAGTTAGTATTTTGAATGTAATTTTCTTTAAGAAATTTTAGTGCCATATTTAGCTCTTTGTTTCTTATGTAGGTCACTGGTAGCCAGTAGCACTGCAGTGACCAACTATTGTTGACTATTTCTAATCTTTTATTGTTTGAATCACAAAAGCAAGCAATTAGTATTTTTATATTTTTAGTATAATTTTAGTTTCTTTATTTAAAAGTAACCAAAAGCAATCCTAAGTATATTTCTTGCCAAAAATGTATCAGTATAGTGTGGTTTGTACACTCATAGAAATAATAAAAAAAAAAGGTTAAAGTTCATTGAAATGAAAAATATGAGAGAACTTAGTGTATATTTGAATTTAGTTTTATAATAGGATTGAGAAAAGAGGATAGTTCTGTTCATATGACTTGCCACTTTAACCATTTGGAAATAGTGGTTCAGAAAATGACATAACTTTCATGTTAGCACTCATGTGTTTTAAATAAAAACTTTTCTTTCATGTATCATTAACGTTACAAAAAAGTTTTGATGATTTAAAAAAAATCTGAAAAGCTGATTTTCAATGTGATTGTCTAAATGTTAAACTCTAATGAATTGTTGTTGTTTTTCTTGAACAGCTGATGGTATCGCTTTAGGAGCTGCCATTACTCTTTCACAAACTCACATCACAATGATTGTTTTTGTTGCTATTATGTTACATAAAGTAAGTGATTTACAACTTGTGTTGTTGTTTTTTTTTTTAAATTTATTGTTCTAGCTTAACTGACCAAAAAGCATGGAACAATGAAGTACAATTTGAAAGTCTACTGCCCTCACCATTTATAATGAGACCTATGTTTGTTAACACTCCTACCTTATGGTGCATAATGCCTTACTGAACATTAAACAGCAGATACTTGTTAAATGCTTAACATAAATGATTGCTTTCGGAACCGAGGAGATCTCGAGTTTAAATCTCTGTCAAGGCTGGGATTTCAAAATTTTTAGGATGCCCGATTAGTCCACCCATCTCTAATTGGTACCTGACATTTTAAGTAGGATAAAATAAAAGTGGCTGGTCGTTGTGCTGACCACAACACCCTCATTAATCCTAGGCAAAAGAAAAAGATGACCATTACATCATCTGTATTATAGAATGTAAGGTCTGATAGGGGTTCTTTATTTTTACCCTTTTATGTGCATCATACTCATGTTAAATTTCCTGCATTTCAAACTCTACAAATTTGAATTAGAGCCTTGTACCATCACTAATCAATGGGGTTTTATAAACACAGCCACTTTGACCTTTTGTCTCTTCCATTTTATCACTCACATTTCAACACAACTAGTTTTGTATTTAAGCAAGAACAATTAAAAAAAAAACAACTTAAAGAAGACTAGGATATAATTGATTTCAATTTATATTTTTTGTCAACCGCATTTCTTTATTTTCAGGCCCCTGCAGCTTTTGGTCTAGTTTCATTCTTGTTACATGAAGGGTTAGATCGGTTGAGGATAAGAAAACATTTGGCAATCTTTTCAGCTGCTGCTCCACTCTTAACAGTAGTCACCTATCTGGTTCTTAGTCTGGTCAGTATATATATATATATGTCTTAGAACGTACCAATTGTATCACTTTCTCTTTAAACGAATGCATGAGAATTCTTTGTGCTATAAACTGTTGTCATTGTAAATTTTTTACTGTTGCCAAAATCTAAAGTTAATATGTTTCTTTGGGATTATCATTTGTGTAGTAAACAGTGCTTTATGCATAGCTAACATCTGGTTTCTCTCATCCGATAAAATTTTAGACCTGATGAGGACACCATTGATCTTTGCGGCATCATCAAGATATTAAAATTTACAATTAATCTTGTGTCATTTTAATTTTTTTTTTTTTTTTTATTGAGCTCATTTTGGGGGAGGGGGTAATTTTCACTGTGATAATTCAATATTTCTCAGTCTCTATGTGATCGAACCTATTATTGATATTTACTGTTAAACATTTTTTTTTAATGATTTGGAAAGAGTGACAATTTATTGAGCTTAAACTGATTGTAAAAATTAGATACTGCCATCATATATGATTCACTGATTGTTTTATTTTTTTTTTGTTAAATACCGTAATTCATTGTTTGTTGTGAACCATTCATCAGTTGTGAAACTGATGTGTGGACATGATGTAAAAGATTGATATCAAATTCTCTCTACATACTAATTCTAACTGCACAAAGGAGTAAAATGAATGAACATTCCATGGTTTGCTAAAGCATGCAATGTTTGGCCTCTACTAACCAGGAGGAAAACTGATAAAACGGACACAATTTAAATCAATCCTGAGCTATCCAACTAAAATCCTAGTTTTTTTGTTTTTTTTTGTAACTGTCTTCTGTTTTATTCCAGTTTCTATTTCATGTTTCTACTTTTGGTTGTCTTTGAATGATAGGAAGCATGGTAGAGAGGCATGGTAGAGTACGCTTGAACTTGGCTACCTATGTAGAGGGCTCGAGGTTTGACATCCGACTCAAGCAGTATTGTGTTTACTGAGCACTGAAATTCAGCACTTAAAACCTCCAAGATACCCCCCTCCCTCCCACCCCCTGGTCCCCAAATGAGATAGGCTATAGGACCATAGCGCTCTGAGCATGCTATAAGCATGAAAGTAGCGCTATATAAAAGCTATAATTATTTAATCATGATCCAAATTTTGCTTTAAAATGTATTTATCTTTGTTGTTTTGTTTTTTTCAGCAAAGTAAAGAAAATTTGGCAGACATACAAACAACAGGCATTGCTATGTTGTTTAGTGCAGGGACATTTCTGTATGTGGCCACAGTACATGTGCTGCCTGAAATATCCGTCAGCCAAACTCAGCACAAGTCAGCAGATGGCACTGTCATCATCAGAGAACAGAAGGGCTTTAAAATGACAGAATTAATAGCTTTAGTCCTTGGCTCTGTTATACCTGTTGTTTTAGCGCTGGGTCATAAACACTAACCTGTTGTTTGTAGATATTTTTTTTTTTGTTTTAACCTACATCATTACAACGTATGTGAGTGTTTGAAATGGAAAAAAAGTTTAAATGGAGATGGTGTGCTTTTTTTTTGTTACCATCTGTTTACTATGTGGATGACGACTGTGACTGTCTAGAAAATGTATGAAGATTTATTACATTTCTTGGGTGTATGAAGACTGACAGCGTTTAGGATGTCACAAGGTGTATGAACACTGTCAGTACATTTCTTAGGTGTATGAAGGCATTTTTTGGGGTCTTTTTTTTTTTTTTTTTTGTGATGTCCGACACAGCTAAGGGGTCACAAAATGTAGGATGCCTATTAGCCATTTTCTTTATTATCTGGGTTGTTTTTTTTTCCCTTTTCTTTTAAAATACAAAATAAGAATAGTCTATTAAATAGAAATTTATTTCAGTATCAATTTCATTAAAAGCTGATTTTTTTATACTGTATACAGTTTATTAGTTAAATGTCATTGGTGGTTTATTTAGTTTTGTGTGTGTGAGAGAGAGAGAGAGGGGGGGCGATTGTTATTTGTTGCAATAAGATGATGTACAACCAAACAGCATGCCAAAATGGATCAATGTTCATAGTCCTGACTACTCTTCCACAGTTCTGGTAATGAAAATACTTGTTTGGCTTTGGGAAGCTGATGGTGGCGTCAGTGATGGTAGTACATTCGTTTCAAATGTCATTCATTGAAAGTATTATAATTGTTGATAGATTTTTTTTTTAAACTTCCGGTACTCTTTGGGTGTATGTGTGTTTGTAGGTTGTTTTATTTGGTGTTTATAGAAACATTTCTTTTCAATAATATAATTAGAATGAGCTGTTATACACTTTTTTTAAGAACATACTTTTTGAATTTTTTATGAGGTATCATTTTGATTATCATTTAGAGAAGAACATTTAAAGTATTCGCTAAAAGCAGTCAGCTTTTCAAAATCTGGAACTTTTGAAGATTCTAGTTTTGACTCATTTGGAAGACATACATTTTCTCTTCAATGTAACGTACATTTTTAAGTAAACTTCATAGTCCCAACACTATATTTATAATAGTATGACTTCCAGCTGTAAACTATTGAAAGAGATTAGATCTGTTGTGCCTTTCCATGTTTAAACATGACCTTGTTAAGATATTTTCTCATCAATACTTTGTTTTCATGTCTTGGTATTATGTCTTCTTGATCATTACACAACAAAATTGATTTACTTTGTGATGATAGCTGCTAGCAGGCTGTAAGATGTTTGTTTCCTAAGGTTAAACAAAAATTTTAATGACAATGTAGATGGGGTCATTTAGAGTAAATGAGATAGTTTCAAAAGGAATAGTCTTTGATCTCAGCTTTGGTTGATATTAATTTAAATTTCATGTCAACTTATTTACATATTTTGTATTGACTCATTTAAATATACTGCACAATGTAGGGACATTTTTATAATTAAACATTTAATTAATTGGCTTACCTCACAAAACCAACCCACCCCCTTTTTTTAAAAAATAATTTGTGATTTATTTATAGCTTTTTAAAAATACAATGGGGCCTGCAGTGTTACTGCACAAGCTGATTCTGTTTGTTTGTTATGTTTTTCAATTGTTTTTTTTTTTTTAATTTGCCCTTACATTTCTATTCGGGGCACCATGTTACAATAGATAACTTACAGTTAGTCAAAAACACTGATAACCATTGTGAGAAACAAATTTACAGAGTTTTGAAATATGGCCAGGACCTGAGCTATCGAATTTTAAGAAATTCCAAAATGTAAAGATGTGGACCTTGCAGTAAAAGCCATAAGTTTCATGAAATGATTCAGGAGTTTGAGATTAAACAATGCTTAGCATATAAAATTGTCTTATACTTAACAGTTTTACCCAAAGGTTGGATACAAAAAAAAAAGATTTTGGTTATTTGTAATATAATACATATTTATTTCAATTGTAAATAATTATTTTGGTGACAGTGATAACATTAAAAGATATTTTACAAATGTTGCCTATTTGTTTGATCTCCTTTATTTTTAAAATTTTACGAAATAAAATACTATTTGATAAATTCACCAGTGTGAGCACACTAGCATGTATTATTCATTGGATAAATGAATAGGTTAGACAACTCAAAACAAAAATGACAATCACTGGAGGATAAGGGAAAATTTGACATTTAAGCCAGTTTCGTCAAATATGTTGCATAATTCTTAACTAATATTAATAAGCCTTGTATATGACAAGGCTACACAGTCCCAGCTGCAATATATTTTGCCACATCCAGCACGGACATAAGGATAAACAAACACAGTCAATTAAGTAGCTGAAGACAAAAGGACTACATTTCATTTTATTTTTAAATACTGCTTTGTGTATGAATGTTTGATAGCTCAATGATGCCAAGATCAAATCCTTAAGGATGAAAATATTAGGAATAATTAAATAATTGAGCTCCAAAAATTTAGTTAAGTTTTTTAAATATATTTTTGTATTCTACATATATCAACTACTTACATGTTATTAAAAATCAGCAGAACACTAACTTATGTTTTATTATGTATTCAGTACCTTGCCAATGTTTTGAATTGCATTAAAATTGAAAAAATATATAAAATAGTCTTGTGAAATCTAACAACAGTTTTACAATGACTTTATGACCCTTGCTCCATAAAATAGTCTTATTGTTAATGTCATTTTATCTTAAACTCTAGATGTATTTAATCACCAATTTAAGCAAGATCATATTAGTTATTAGTATTTGGAAATAGGTGTTTGAAATTTATTGAATTAAAGGTTACCCCAAGGATAGTTCTATGCCCAGCTGCATGCTGCCTCAGTTCCTTTTGGCAACAAAATAATTTTAGTTGTCTCAAATGTGAGTACTTGGTTATGAAAGAAACTAATTTTATCATTAAAATTGGAACTCAGAACAATGTTTTGAAATGTGAGGAGTACAGATTCAATTATTATTATGAATTAGAATGTTTCCTTTGTCCATTAAGTAAGTAATTTTGAATTATTGACTCTTAATGCAAACATTGGTCAGCTCTGCAAGGGTGAATATCTAAGATGCATACTTAACATTATAAGTAAAGACCATCACAGCTGGATAAGAGTTTGAACTCTTTTGTTGTAAGTACATAAATGAAGAAAATAGTTTTTTTGACATTTTAATTTGTTGTAGTGAAAACAACAACCAAAAAGTTGAATTGAAAAATTGAAAAAAAAAAAAGTTTTATTTGCCAAATATTCATGTTGAAAGTTTCAAGCACTGTTTTCATCTAATAAATACACAATTCAAAACCAGTGAATAAAAACATGTTTGGAAATAGCCAAAGAAAAAAACATGGACTAAACAATCATTTCTAATTCCTTGGCATACTCAATAGTTTGCTGTGCTAACAGTTTGGCTGGGATGTTATGATCTGCGTACTTTGCTTCTTGGGTAAAATAGAAGAAGTCATTCTCTAGTTTCCATTGTCTCTGGAATAAATAGAAAGGGGAACAAAAATTAAAAAGCTACCTCCAGAAAATCATTTTCTGTAGCAGATGACATGCTACATTACTGCAACAAAATAACAATACTGGTAATGAAAAATCCTCAAATGCTCCAAACTTGTAAAAAAAATAATTTCTATTTGCTTTTTGAACTAGAGTCGTCAATGTAATCTGTTTAACTTGATTAATAATAATAATAATATCTTTATTGTCCACAAGGAAATATGTCTTAAGATGTGTACATTACATATAACAAATAATTCTAACTATAGCAAATGAAATATATATGTTCAGACCAGTTTCACTCAAGCATTACATTTGGCATGTTGTTTATATGAGACAAATGGATTATATTTAATGCTTTGATTGCCAGGGGAACAAAAGTTCTCCTGTCTGTTTCTTTTTAGTGTCTGGTATCTTGTATTAATGGGACATAAATTATAAACCATTTCCTTTGCCACACTCCCCTCATATTTGGTATACCAGTAAACAAAAGTTGTTTTTTTTTTATAATTTTATACTTTTAACTGTGGGGCGTGGTGGCTGATTGGTTAAGCCCTCGGCTTCAGAAACTGGAGTCGTGGGTTCGAATCTTGGTGAAGACTGGAATTTTGAATATCTAACTTAGTTGGGGAGGGTAAAGGCGGTTGGTCATAATGTTGGCCAAAGAAACAGATGATCTTAACATCATCTGCCCCATAGATCGCTAGGTCTGAAAGGGAAACTTTACTTTTACTTTTAAAATTTTAACTACTGGGCACATCAGCTGCATGGAGAGGGAAAAACTGCTGTGTGGAACCCGATTCATTTGACAATTTTTAGAGTTTGAAGTTTATCAATCTTGTGGCCAACCTTAACAAGAAGGCTGAATTGTTGCTCACATATATAGTTTGAAGGTAGATCTACCAGTGTTAGCCACCTTCTAGAAACTGAAGAAAAATTCAGTATTTCATTTGTAGACCAATACAGTTTATATGAGGCTTTTTGTATCAAAAATTAAGTTGATTTATGTTAACAGTGTATGCCAAACATTAAATTTACCTAAATGAACAGTGTATGCCAAAAATTAAGCTGATCTAAATGAACAGTGTATGCCAAACATTAACTCATTCCATACGTTAGTTTTTGTCAATGCAACGGAGCGGAAAAAATTGGCTGAAAAAATGTTCTAGTGATAGTATTGTATGTTTTTATATAGTCATCTTTTAAAGTTTTTATTGCAAGTAGCATATCAATGTTTTTGTCATTGAATGAAGAATGTTGTACTGCAAACATTAATAAGATCATAACAAAAATAAAAAAGTTATTAAACTTTAAGTACAACACTGTGGAAAAAAAATATTTTTTTTAAATTTAAGCTCAACTTACGGTTATGGAAATCCATAAATAGTAATCCAAAGAAGTTGAATTTTACAAAAATTATACTAACATATGTATGTAAGAAAATAAGAAAGTTTCATTGAAATAGCTCAAGAAATAAAAAAGTTATGAATGTTTTTGTCCACACACCTGAATTTTTTTTTTACATATTTTCTAAGGAAAACTGAACTTTGTTCACTAGGTTTATAGACTACATAACAAAATGTAAGAATAAAAGTTTAACAGCCAACAAAGTTATAGGCTTCATAAAAGGATTTGAAGCATCCTTTAGTTTAAGATGTCTAATAGAACTACTACTGCTAAGTTTCATTCTTTTACATGGATTCTAATCTAAATCTAAAGCAGGGTTCTTCCTTTTTTTTGCTAGACTTAGACTGAGAGACACAGTCTCGAAGACTGTCAAGATCTAGATCTAGATTCCAGATCTAAAATATCACTTTTTTACTATCACTAGATCTATCATTATCCGATAGAGAATCAAATAGAATCATCTTCGGACGTTATAAATCTGTATTTATTATCCTTACGTCTAGAATTATCACTGAAAGAACCCACTGAATCAGCTGTTTTTTTGTTGTCACAAAATTTTGCTGTAACACAGCGTGGTAAAACGTCTATAACAAAATAAAAAACTGCACTATAAATAAACCAAAACAACGTAAAGGAAATTGAACCTCTTCTGAATAGAAGTAATGAAAAGAATTTAAAATAAAAGTACTTTAAAAAGTAGAAATACTCATTAAAAGAAACAATACACGTTTGGCGCAGACTGCTGCGATACGTAGGCTAGCAAAATCGGCTTGGCGCACTGTGCGGCTATACGTATCGAATGAGTTAAATTGACCTAAATGAACAGTGTATGCCAAACATTAAATTGTTCTAAATGAACAGTGTATGCCAAAAATTAAGCTGATCTAAATGAACAGTGTATGCCAGACATTAAATTGACCTAAATGAACAGTTTGTCAGAAGCGTTGGAAGGATTCCAGAAGAAATCAGGTGGGTTATTTTGGATGCGATTCTGAGAATATGAAAATGGAAAATTAGTTAAAGCTTAGTGTTGTTAATACCTTGGCTGCATATTCTTTCATAAGTTTTGAAGATTCAAAAAACAACATTCTGGCTGCTTCATTTAGACCTATTCTGTTGTAAGCTTTCTCTATACATCCAGCTATTTCATCCCTGCGGAAGGAGAGCAGTAATGTTTTTATTTTAAAATCAACATTTTTAGTAAACTTTAAAAGTATTTGACTAAGGTAAGCATGAAATACTGAGCCATAAATAATAATTTAAAGATGTAATACAAGCCAAAAAAATCTGATGCTGTTGTTCTGTGGCTTATGTTTTGCAGGGAAGCTGAATGATTAGTGTTTATTTTCAGTAGCTGATGTTGCAAAATAATTATAAAATTTAGCTCTTCACACTAAAATTGAAATTTGACACCATTGTATTCAAAATAATATATTGAATATGTTACCTGATTGTATTGAGAGAAATATCAATGAAGAAATTATAGTTATCTGCAGGAACATTTCTTCTTGCTAAAAATACCTAAAATTGAAATAGAATTTTTTTTTTCATGTAGATATTTAGTGATTTGATAATTGAAAACATTAGGAATTAGAGATAGTACAAGTGAAGCAATTTGAAAGGGGGTATAGCATTGGTACTGCTAGCATTTGGGAAATGAGAGAAAAAAACAAAACAGGAGGACAACAGGAGTGACTATGTGAATAAATAGAAATATAGGATACCACAGTTGAGGACAGGCTGTGAGAGGTTTATAAAAAGTTACTTTGTTAGTCTAGGGAAACAAATATACAGCTAAGAGACATGTGTTATTTCACATTATTGAATAGTTAGTGTTCATTGAAGGTATTAAAAAAATTATTATAATAATCACTGCAGATAGATTTTACTAAATTATTATAATTATTACTGCAGAGAGATTTTATGGCTTAAAGTTGTGTTTTTTTTTTTAAATATCAATCCAGAGTTTAGTTCAATTACCATCAAAAAAATAAAATAAATACATGAACAGCTGCATTGCACAAATGTAATAAATCAGTATTCTGTTAGTTCAGTAATGTCACGAAAAAAATTGCTGTACAAATTGAAATAAATAGTTACCTTATTATAACTTCCCTCCATCAGATACTGTTCCATGCTGACTGGATGTTTGATGTAAATGTTATTTTGAATTTCTTTTACAGGCAAACGCTCCAATTCCTTAACATTAAAACAAAAAGATTCTTATAGCTCTAAATATTTTTGTAGATGAGCTTAAAAATACTAAGATAATTTGTACTACAATTATACACACAAGGGAAAAAAATAATTTTAAAATGTTCAGATGTACAAATATGAAATGAACTAAATCTTTGATGAAAAACATCCAAGTGTTGTGAAGTGAGTGTTATTCTGAAGCCATCATGAGCAAAATTATAGCAGATACTTTGTTTATATAGGCTAATCAGATTTTAATGTAACCTTGAGCAAGTCCACCAAAGATGAGATTATATATAGGGTAGTGAAAGTTGAATAGGAGAACAAGCAAGACACAAGTGACAGAAAGATTTCTATTTATTAGAGTGAGTTGTATTATGCTTCAACTGTTCAAGATATTTCATTGAAAGCTGTGTATACATTGTTTGTTAATAAAAGTAACATTCTTTTTTGTTTCAAAAGAAGTTTCAAGTTCTATTCAAGTTTGACATTTAGAGATAACACCCCTTCAACAGTTTATAGTTTGGAGCAACAATCTGTGTATCAACACCAAGTAAATATTAATGTGTCAATTACTGACTTACTTCTCCTGTTAGTCACTCATGATTGTATTAGTTGTAACATTCATTTTATTTTTAAAGAAGTGCCTTAAAGTTGTATTCAAGTTTGGCGTTTAGAGATTACTATGCCTACAACAGTTTAGTCAGACTAGCCATTTGGAGCTACAAACTGTGTATACTATAAACACAAAGTAAATAATACTTTGTGAATGACTCATTTTCTTGTAAGTGACAATTCCTATGTAACGAAAGAAGTACACTATAAACTATTATATACTACACATTTTATGTAATGATTATCATGCTTAACATGCAGCAAAAAAAAAAAAAAAAAAGCCAGCTTACAGTATGAAATTCAGCTAATCTGTTCTGAGAAAGAAGACATAGTAAGTTCAGTCCAAGAAGCTGAAACTTATAGGGAGACTCTGGAAGATTATTTCTGCTGGAGAAAAAAGAAAACAAAAACTTTTTAATAAAAAAGTACAAATGATCTCACTATCAATATAGAATATTAGAATGCAAATCTAGACTAAATCTATGTATTTTTTCAATGTATTATTATTTTATCTCTTCTTATAATTTTTTTTTTGCTTCCCATTATTTACAATAAGATTTACTATATTTTCATATACATGAAATTTAATTACTTGTAGTCCATATAATAGCACTTCAACTGTGCCATATATCTTTCAAAAGATGGTATGTCTTTACTAGCAATTGACCACAGTGCTCCAATTTCCAAAATGTCACCTACAAAAAAAAATCCATATTAAATAATGAAAAAAAAAGTTATGCTTTATATGTATCATAAATAATGTAGAAAATTATGTGTGCATTCTCTCAAGTGAAAGATCCTTTGCAGATAATGTGGAAAAAAAAAGGTTCTACATTTAATAGACATAAAAAATACATTCATATTAAGAAAAAATATTAGTAAAATAGATTTTACTTCATTACAGAAAATTTGACATTTAAAATGCTTATGATGCATCTTGTGAAGTTTACAAGGCTAATAGGATAACAAGTAATTTGTGGTTTCAGTTATAATAAATACATTTATTGTAAACTCTGGTAATGACTGACATGAGTTATGGTTACTTACGGGCAATAAGAAGGACATGTTGTTCTACCTTAATCTCATTATTTGGTAAAAACTGCACTTGTGTTAAAGCAATCTAGTAGAAAAATATATCAAAACAGTGGTATAAAAATTTAAAATATTTCTTTATTAAAAACAAACAAGAACAAGAAACATACTAAAGAAAAAGACAAGAATTTGAGTTCATTTAAATTTTTTGTCTGCATGGTTTTAAAATATATAGGTCAGTTACTTAGGCTACTCATTAATAAGGCAAAAAGAGAGCAAAAAAATAACTATGACCAAAAGAATTGAAAATGCCTCCGCGGCCATGGTAAAACTCTCAAAATGAGTCAGAAAATGCCACATTTACCAATTCAAACAAAATGCTAGCCTGTCTTGAGAGTACTTCGCTATGTATGATGGTCAATATATATATATGTACTGAGGGCATAGACTGAATACTTTCCATACGCATTGCTTATGACACACCACATGTATTTCCTGAATAGATCTTAAGTATGTCTCTAACCAGGAATCGCTGAGATTGGCCAATACACACAGTGTCAATTTATGCACTATTGTGTGGGCATGGGATACTTGAACAGCATGGAGACAGACTCTATGTGCTGGTAAAAAAATGAGCTTGTAAATAATGCTTCCCTATAATGATAGCTTCAAGACAGGTTTATTCTCAAGCATGTACTGTGGCAAAGTTTGATACTCCAGAAAAAGTTTTTTTGTTTCACCAGATTTTGCCTTGATTTAAGCAGAAGCAAACAACACCAGTACCAGTAATTGGGAGGGTGGTGAGCAGGGTTTGAATCTGGGATCATCAAAATGACATTCCAGATCATATCAGATGACCAGGCAGCCACAAAAAAAAAGTTATATAAAAAATCTATATAGATCTATATTAGGTCTATCTCTACCTTTAAAATAAAACTCTACTTGCAACACAGTACATCAAGGATAAATTTAGTCATTAGTCACAGAGTGTTTTTTGTTTTCTAGATCTATATGTCTATTATAGATCTAGATTTTCTCAATCATATCTAATAATAAGGTTGCCTTCTAACTGCTAGTCACTGAGTGATATCAATCACTAATAGTACTATCATATGGCAAGGCCTCAAAACTTCAACCTTAACATTTATTTTAACTTTTAAGTTTAAGCCTTCACTGACTCAGTCTCTGTGACTGTGGTGACACTGTACTTTACAGTACTTACTGTAGACTGCAGTCACTAGATCTAGATCTATATTATATAAATATCACACTGACACTATCAGCAGTAGCTAGATCTATATGTTGTTGACTAGAGTCTAGAACTTTTAAGTCTAAGTTAAAGCCTAAAAATGTCAATGACTCAATGAATTGTCAATAGTTATTGTGACAATGTCAATAGATAGTCAATAGTCACTGTAACTGGACTGTATGATTATGAGTGCATGGGCGCCCGCAGGGGGGTGCAAGAGGGTGCACTTGCACCCCCCTGGATTTCGAGCAGCCAAATTTTATCCATTTTTTTTTTTAAATTATTTTCATAGAAGTAGCAAATAAGAAGTTGTGCTTCCACTGATGTAAAGCTGTAAGGATAAAAGTAATTTTGCAATAAACTAGAATAAGCTGATCAGGTGTTGATGGCCGATCATGTATACTTTATTATAGGTTTGCAGTTTTTTTGTACTATAAAAAGTGTGAAATATTCTGTAGCGCTAAGTCGTGACGTTGTGTTTTCGCTTGCACATAATATTGTAAACGTGGTATCACCAGAAGCGTTGTGTCCATGGAGCGCAGTGTTCTCTGAGGGACATATGGAGTGGTCAGTTCACTAAGGTACAAGGGCATTTGTTTACTGATGACAAAAAGTGGACAACTTGTAGTAAACTCGTACTTTCACAGAAAGCCAATTAGGTGTACGCAAGAGAGCAAAAGTAGAATCTCGTCTTGTTTTCCGATGGACTATTCGTGCGGTGTTATTCTGAATTCGCTTCAGCTGGCTATTTTGTCATCAAGTATACCTGCTAGCACTGCGTTGCAGTAGTCAAGTCGGTGAGAGACTATGAATGCTACAGCTAGCTTTTTTGTTGACTTCGTCGTCAAATATGGTCGGTTATGACCTATGTTTGCAGCTGAAGATAAAAGCCCTTGCAGAGCTGACGTATGTGGGTAGAAAGATATACCACCACATGTCCTAATCAAAAAGTTGATTTGAATTAACGGTGCCCTGGCAGCAGCAAGAAACCAACAAAAAAAATAAGAGCAGCAAGCATCGTACATTAACTGCATTTGCTGGCTATGTTGGTGATGAAACTGCAGATAGCTTATCGGTTTGTTGATGACGATTGTATTTAAGAAATACTGGTTTTGTTTCAGTTGTTCGGAGGAAAACACTGTCTGTGTCAAACTTCATTGTCAGCGAATAAACTATGCACAGTCTAGACATGAACAAACTTCTCGGCCAAGACTACAATGGCTGCCCCGTTATGGCTAGCTTTCAGAACTGTTTTCAGGCAAGGATTCGTGAAAAATATCCTAAAGCAGCCTTTGTCTATACGAGCCTCATAGGTTTAACCTTGTTATCAATAACCCGAATGACGTTTCAGATTTCGTAATGCTGTTGGTGTCATCAAGAAGACTTTCTATCTTCTGCAACAGTTTTATTTTTACCTTTTAGTGTGAGAAAAAAGAACCCAGTCACAATTTTGAGATGATTTGTTTGGCGGATGTTAATTGCAATTCGTTATTAACAATTTTTGTTAGATCGACCGTAGGGAGGCATGGGCCGAATGGATAACAACGCGTACAGTAAATAGTTTATTCGAATGTTTAATATTTTATTTAATTTGAAACAAATATTAACAGTTCACTTATTATCGTATATGGAAAGAGGGTGAGGGGGACTAGTTTTTTTTTTAATATTCTCCGTATCAAGAAAATGGCAGCTACTATTTTGAACCCTAGATGAGATGGCATCTTGCACCCCCCTGGAAAAAATCCTGCGGGCGCCCATGTATGAGTGTATGTGTATATTGACATTATAAATTATTGTCAACATTAACATACATGTCTAGTGAGTCTAGAGTCTAGTGACAGTCACAGTACACACCTCACAGTTGTCACTCAGTATGATGTCATAATTATCATTATTATGATTATTATAGATCTAATATTTACACATTTTTCAACCCATTCCGGGCCTTAATCAATGTCAATGAATAAATAAATTTTAAAACTCAATAATTTGAATAATAGATCTAGATCTATAATAATCATAACTTCATAAGACATAATTGTGTCATAATTGACATAAGATGATAAGTCATAATCATTACATAATACATTCCCTATTACTTTTTAGTTGTAAGTATTAGTATTACTATTAGCCACGGCTCAGCCTCATCCTAAGGCTAAGAATAGTAAGAGTCTTAGAGGCTCTAGGATGAGTAAGATCAAAAGATCCTACTACTAGACTCTACTTCAAGTACTTGTCTTGTGTGTAAAAGTAAAATTGTGTTGAGTCCTACTCTTGAGACTCAGACTGGACTGTCACTGAGTCCTGACCCTCGTCCTGTCATTCCTGATTCCATTTCTTAGTTCTATGATCATTAAACAATTAAAGGCAATAGGGAAAATCAATCTAGTTAAAGTTATTTACCTTAAGTTTCGTAAGAAGTTCACCCGACTTAACTAAATTTGGTGGTTTGGACTCCCAAACGCGCTTTAAGTTTTGATAGAGTGTTATGATTTCTTTCATGTTGTCACCCATTTTGAGATTATCAATAGCGTTGAGTCAGTTCTGACTTTTTAATAAACTTTCAGATCGAGCTGCCTCTGCAACAAGGTTTAATAAGTATTACAAAATTAGATTAATATAGATCTATCTAGATTTGATTTAACCCCAGTGCAGTGTAAAATATGTAAAAAAATATATATATATTTCTGTCTATGTATTTTAATTTTTTATACTTTTTTTTTAAATGGAAAATGTGAGGGTACTTTGAGAAAAGCAAATCGATGAATTCAGTCTGTATTGTTTATTAAGGGAAAAAGAAAAATAAAAAACACCTGGCATATTTTGTTTGTTTTTTTAAGAGTACAGCCCCTTGGACTTTATAATAGTATTGCGTTAACAGTTGTTAGTAGACATTAGTCTATATTTTTATACGGCTAGATTTCATAATAATTCTACCGGCATAGGGTCTAGAGTCTAGATCCAGTTATTAGATTTAGATCTATGCATTAAACGTTAAAAAAATGGAGAATGATATCTTAGATTCACTGGAAGACCTTGGGTATGCTCTACTCTAGAGTAGGACTAGGAGTGAGACTGAGAGGAATGTGTAAAAAGACAGTAGACTGAGTAGTGAGAGTCTATAAATATTAGATCTATAAACTTTTCTTTAGTAAAGAGAAGGAGTGAGAATCTAATTTCAAATTTGTATAGTGGAGGAGTGAGAGTCTAATATATCATATGTATACAGAGGAGTGAGAGTGTATTGTGGATAGAGTGGGAGTGAGAGGAATGTGTAAAGAGGAGTAGTGAGTGTCTAATATCATATTAATATGTAAAAGTAAAGAGAAGTAGTGAGAATCTAGTTTGTAAAGAGAAGGAGTGAGAATCTAGTAATTCTAGTTTGTAAAGAGGAGTGAGAATCTAATTTGTATAGATATATAGAGGACGAGTGAGAGTCTAATATGTTTAGAGGAGGAGTGAGAGTCTAATGTGTATAAGTATAGAGGAAGAGTGAGGGTGTATTGTGGATTGAGGAGTAGTGAAAGTCTATTATGTATAGAGGAGTAAAAATGTAATGTGCCTGCAGAGGAACAATATATATTCTTATGAAGAAACACATCACAGTTCCCTACTGTTTACACACTTATTCTCTAGAACTTGTCTGTATTGTTTGCGTTAAACAATGTGTGTGTGTTTATGTACATACCGGTACATAAGATAAAGCAGTTTACTGATATTTCAACTGTTCAAAACTGTTAAAACTTTACAGTCATGAAACCATATATGATATTTGGAATGATTAATTTACAGCTTGCATACATTTAAGTAACAAATACCAAATATTTATTAACATAATCTACACATTTTTATTAAAAGAATTTCTGCATTATAATTATAAAAGTAATGCAATATGAAATTAAAAATTGTTTACTTTAAATTAATTTTTGTTTAAACTTTGGTCCAGGTATGATGGCCCTCTTCTGGATGAGAAATTATTGGCGGACGCCTTGGCTTCTGGTGCAAAATCTGTAGCATATACCCAGCTTGTGGAATGGGCAGTTTCACTATTAGCAAGTTTTTACAACATTGACTCTAAAGTGTCTGCTATACAAGGTAAACTCAGTGACTAAGTACTTTTCCTTTTACCAACTAAAGGCACTGGTTTCGTATTTAAAATATATGGTTTATTATATAGAAAGTTTAGACTTGTTTTTCAGATGATCTGGTTATTCAACAGTTTTGCCCAACTTTTCTAAATAGTGTTCAAACAAAAAATAATACAGTTTATCTTATCTTATATAATACAGACGTTACTTCAAAAAAGAATATGATTACATCCTACGCATTATGCATTCAGTCATGCATATTAACCAATGACTTAAATTCTGCCAAGTCACTGGTTTTCCTGGCTAGCTCTGGCAACTCATTCCATGCTGTAATAGCACTAGGAAAGAAAGAGCATTTGTACAGATTTGTCCTAGCATATGGGACGAGGAATGTGTCTTTATCTTTGTGTCTAAGTATTTTATTAAATTATGTTTTTGTATTTGAAGATTATGGTTCAGTGTCTTGTGTATAATTGCTACTTTACTTTTGAGTCTTTTATCCTGAAGGCTTTCTAAATTTAGTGATTTTACTAAAGGTGTTACTATAGTCAAATGTGAATATCCGTTTGTTATTAATCTCACTGCTCTATTTTGTGTCTGTTCCAGTTTCTTATTGTTTTCTTGAGTTGAGGAGTCCCAAACAGAGGAAGCATATATATATTCTATTATTATTTAATGAAACAGTGTACATTAAAAAATATATATATATATCACTATAGAAAACAAGATTTTTAAGCTTTCGAAAAAGCTTCTATAAGTACTGTACTATATCTCTTTCTATTCAGGACCATCTGATTCAGAACACTTTTTAATGGAGTTAAGTGGATTTTTAAGAGAATTTGGTAAGTAAACCAATTAGTTACCTTTCATGGTGGTCTTGAGTATGAATCACTGCTGAAGCTAGTTGTGTTAGCTGAGCCCCTAAATGCAGCATAGAAACCCAGATTTCCCTCCCCCCAACTGGTCCACAAAAGAGATTGGAGCATAGTGCACTGAGTAAGCTGTAAGCATGAAAATTGGGCTAAATAAAAAAAAAAGATAGAGAAAGAAAATTAAAAAAAGAGAAAAGAAAAGAAAAAAGATAGAGAATAAAAAGAAAAAAGATAGAGAATTTAATAAATAGAAAAAAAAAAAAGAAGATTAACAAAATAAAGACAGAGAATGAAAAGTAAAAAAAAAAAAGAAGAGAGAAAGAAAAGTAAATTTCAATAATGATAATAAATTTCTAATTAATGCAACATATTTTATCTTTTTTTTTTTCTTGGCTTAGAAGCATAAGACATTTCCTTTGGATGAAAAATTATCTCTTGGGCGTCATGGGCCCACATTTAACCACTTTGCTTAGTCTCAAAAGCATCTCACTGAAAGCTTTTCTAATTACATTTATATATTTTAAGAAATGTGTCATTTATGCAACTAGTGGTCAAATATTTGCATCCTTTTTGCAGCTTGTCCCTACAGTATATTGACTGAAGGACCCATGGACAAAAGACTTGCTACTAAAACTGCTTGTTTACAACTTTTAGGTAGGTTTACAATTGTTTAAAGCATCTAAGTTATTAATATATATGGTTCTTTCATGTATTGATATTTTATTCATATTATTTTTTTTTCTATTCTATTGTGACTCAATCTTTGCAGTATTTGAGCATTATATAATGTAATCATTTAGCTGATATTTTAAGACTAATATTTTATTGGAAACGGCCTTAAAATGTCAATTATATATATATATTTATATATACTTTTTACAATTGTTTGCACAGATTACCTACTTACAGAGTTGGCAAGTGCCAAAATTTTAGCAGTAAAGAAACCTGCTATGTTGGCAACTCTGTCAACTGGCGCCAATGTTGTAACAGAAAAGGTGTGTATGAAAATCGATAGGATAAGATAAGATAATTTTATTGATCCAATCTAATGGAAATTCAGTTTGATTACAATTGACAACCTCAGCGTAACTACTGTACTGTACTGATGACCTTTTTCAACAGCAAATAGTTGTCTTCAAAGGATATGTTATAAATATTAGAAAAGAAATTGTAATAGAAGATTCAACCAATATGGATACTTAACCCACTAAATATTTTTTTGGTTTTAAAAGTAGTTACTGTTTCTAAATGAAAGAAGAGTAGTGACTCTAAACAAAAAAAATGTAAAACTTCATTCAGTCATCACACAATTATGGATCATCTCATGGAAATGAGATGAATACTTAGATATTAGCTATGGTCAGAACAAAGTTGCCCAAACAGCAAGTTTCCACCTGTTCACACTGCATAGGAATGGCAAGTGTCAATACAATTTGTAATCAAAGGCATCACAGGCTCTTCAAGTGTAAAACACTGTGTTCTGCAAGCTGCCTAAGGGTGGCTTGTTCTTGATTTTTTTTCTTATGACTGACTCCTGACACCGTTCCTATTTTTGGTATGGCTGCAAGGCTATTTTAAAAAACTACTTTAAAATATAGAATAGTGTATATAGTGTAAATATATACTTTTAAAACAAAAACAAGCATTGAAAATACTAGTTTTCCTGATTAGACCCTATACAATGAGGTTTCGGCCCTTTAAAAAAAAGCTACACACAACCAAGAAGACATGAGCTTTTTTTATATGAGAGTGAGAGTTTTAAAAACGGCTGGTAACTTCCAATGATATCTTACCACATTATTAATCTACCATGAACACGGCTCTCTATCACATTAGTAGTCATTGAGTGACAGAATGGACAGGACCTATAGAAATTATCCTAAATAAATTTATATCCAAAAAGATAAAACTTGTACGGTATTTTTGAAAATTAATCATGTGGCCAATCTGGTTGTCTGTGCTTATATATGAGCAGTTTTGTTTCTTATCCTTTTTTTAGCTCTTTTTTTTTGTAGCCCCTGAAATGTTTGGTTTCTTCTTCTTCTTCTAACCAGCTTTTTACTGCTGAGCTGTCAGCTCTTTTGCAGACTGTGCCAAGGAAAAATAGTGTGCTGTTTTTTTCAGTTGTTCAGCACTGCCATAAAGGGTGTTGGTTATGTTGGGCTGTAGTGGTAGTAGGGTCTGCCTAAGGTGGATTAGGAGGGGGCATTCAAAAAGGATATGGTTTACAGTTTCATAAGGGTGGGAGCAGTGTCTACAAAATGGGAGTTGTGTGGGATTTATTTTATTGAGATGATAATTTAAATGAGGTGTATGTCCTGTTCTTAGTTGGAAGATTGTACTTTGCTCTTTGTGGGGGAGGAAGTTAATACTGTCCAGTTTGTTAGGCATGTTCATTTCTTTGTATATGGCTCTGCCTGTGTTTCCTGTTGTCCATTGGTTAAGCCACTCCTCTTTGTGGTTGTTGATTAGCATTGACCTTAGGGTGAGGTAGTTGACAGGTCTATCTGGTTGTTCCATAGATGATCCTGCCTTTGAGAGCTTATCTGCCCTTTCATTTCCCATGACACCAATGTGTTCAGGGATCCACTGTAATATGATGTTGATGTTTAAATTGGTCATCATCTGGTGTATTATCATTTTTAGTGTTGTCAACTCTCTTGGGCTTTTTGAGGTGCTGCTGTTTAGTGCTTGAAGAGTGGATTGTGAGTCTGTAAAGACAACAATATCTGATGGTGCTTGTATTCCTTCATGTAATTTATTTTCAACTGTCTGCAAGGCTATGGTAATTGCCTCAATTTCAGCTTGGAAGTTTGAGCAGTAGTCGCCACAGGGTGCACTTATTTCAAAGTGTATATTTTTGGGGAAGACCAGGAAGGCACCAAGACCGGCATTGATGGTGGCTTTGAAGGCTGATCCGTCGGTGTATATATGGATGGTTGTTTTTGGATAGCTTTCAATAGTTTCAAGCGTGCCTACTTTGAGCTCCAGTGGATTGGATTCTTTTGTTAGGGTGTTATTTATTAAATATGTTTTAATTGTTGGTTGTTTATAGTTAAATCCAGGAGTTATGTTTGGGAATCTGGTAATTTTTTCTCTGTTATTGGGTAGATGGTGTTTTAAGGCTAGTTCGTCAGTAAGTTGAATCAGTGTTCTTTGCTTTTTATGATTGTTTTTCCTATTTCTCTGTGTTAATAGTTTATTTGGGTGGTCGTCCTCCAACCTTCTGTATCTCTCAATAGCTTCTAAAGCTGCTCTGTTGTGCCTTAACTTAAGAGGTTCAATATTTGAGTCTATTTCACAGGCAGCTGTGGGAGTGGTTCTCATACCTCCACTGATCAGACGCAAGGCTTGGTTTTGGACTGCGTCCAAAGCTGATTAATAGGTTTTGTTGGCGGCTACTTGTATGGAGAGACAGTTATCCAGTGTATAACTGTCTTAAGGTTTTCTTTTCAGCTCCCCAGGATGTTCCTGCTAGGTGTTTCATTATGTTTAATCTAAATGTTTGGTTTAAACAACATTCATAATGTGATTGGGGGGTGGGGGTTGCTTTAGCAATATTCTACTCTGTTGTTTGATATCTATTTTAATCTTCTACTTTCAATATATCAGAATTCATAGACGGTCCTAAAGTTTTGATAAGGTAATAACTTTCTTGGTCAATTCTCCAATGACTAAACTACTTTAGTCTATTCTTCTTGACAGAGTGAATCTGATATTGCCAAACATTTGAAGGAGGCACTGATGGCTCTGAAGTTTCCTAAGCCACCAGATACCATTACATCATTTGATCTTTTCACCAAACTGGAAAACAAGGTAGGACACAAACTTATCATTCCATAGTTCCATAGTGAGATTTGCTTCTGCTTAAAAAAACAAAGTATTTTTTTGTGTCCATTATATTTACTATTGAATAATTTAATAAAACATTATTTTTGAAGGCATACAAATTGTTTGCTCTAGTTATGTATTGTTATTTGTAATGCACAATTTTAAAATAAATTTCCTCAGCTTATAAAGCTTGTTATTATTATATCTTAATCTTTTGTACATTTGCTTACTTTTTATTTACTTAAGTATTTTATTTTTCTTTTCTAGTTGAAAGGATTAATGTCACAAAATACTGAGTTAGCAGGCAAGCCACTTCTCAAAGTGCGTATGTCTGACCAACAGTGGGCTCAGATACTTGAAATCAATGCATATCTATCCGAGGAGTATAGACTTAGACGTGAAATGTTGCTAAAAAGACTTGATGTAACAATTCAGTCATTCAATTGGTCTGAAAAAGCTAAGGTAGGCTGCTTTTTTTTTTAGTAGTAGCGACAGCAAGTTTCAGAAATCATTTTAGTAAAATGTAATTCTTTTACTTGTTAATTTTGACATATTGATTTTTAGATAACACAATAGTCTTCAAACTTGTTTTTTTTTTTTTTTTTTTTTTACATGTTTCGGGTATTCCTTCAGATTCTGGCCCAATAGGGGATGGCATCGGGAAGGGTAGAACCTGGGACTATTGAGACCACCAAACAACCGTTCAGAGCATATACCACATGACCAGGCAACCAAATTTAGGATGAAATTATTTGTTCTACAGTTAAGGCATTTCTCTGGCAGCTAATCCCAACATGACCCAAAAAAAACAACAACAATACAAGATCTAATGCATAAACAAAACAAAAGCATACTTTTTAATGTAGTAATTAAGATACATTTGCATAAGTCCACTGCCTCTTTTAAATGATTGATAACATTCAGTCATTCAAAATAAGTCCAGAGATCACTTGCCCATGAATAAAATTACTTTTAACCTCAAAAATAAAATAATTAAAACAGACATTTGGTTACAAAGATTTGAACATTTCTAAACAATGATTCTTCTCAAATGAACCTATGGTTG
>JADKLZ010000104.1:2851738-2876639 GCA_021533235.1 Biomphalaria straminea
AAGTTGATATAGTTTGATATAGTTTTTAGGGGAAGCAACATCTGGTAAGGCAGTGCAGAAAAGTTCAGAAGAGCATGGTACAGACAGCAAAAAAAAAACAACTGCTAAATGCAGAAAATTTTTCCTGGAAAGTGTAACCAATTTATATATATATATATTTGTGTTTGAGTATCTTATGAAGTAAATTTTTCAGTTAACATGTTTGTCACGTGCTTATTATGTTAGTTTGCCTTGATGATTTTGATAAGTTAAACGTGTGACATATGCAGGTTCGGAGGTGCCTTGAGTATTATTCAAACACTTTAATAACTAATGAAGTAACAAAGTGCTGATACGTTTTCTTGAGTTTTTATTAATATAAACTTGAGCTTGAAACAATAAATGTATGTACAAACGATATATAGAAATAAAAAAGATACAAGATTCAGTAAAAATAATCAGTAAAATGAATAAATATTTACTTTTAAAACTAGCGACGTTTAAGTCTAACTTTCTAGCTCTCTCTAAGTCTATCTATCTGTCCCAAGCTACTACTCCTACTTTTATATCTTTTCTTGGAATAAAGAACCGTGACATCTCAATACCCTTCCTTGACTCCTTGACCCGTTTACATTTAATTTTCCTTTAAATTGTTTTTTTGTAACTTAACCTATGTTAATTATGTTTCCCCGTCGTAGCCTTGGACTAAGTTTTAGTCGCCTTTCTGGCATCTAAGCGTGGGTACGCTGACCTGGTTTGACCTAGGTAAAACTGTCTTCATCTTGTGAACAATGAGGTGTAAACTGGGGCGTGAGTGTCACCACGGAGGCGTGACAATGTTGAATAATTGTTGTGATAAAACCTCACAATCCTTTTGGGTGTTTCTTCAAGTTATCTTTTAAGTGTAAATACACATTTTAGATTAGTAAAATTTTCTTTTGACATACAAATGATTTCTTTTTATATTACATCATTATTAAAGTTGTCTTTTTTTTTTTCATCATTTCATAGAATTCTGGATTTTTGTCCATGAATAGAATAGTTTTTTTTTAGGGGGGGGTACCTAAGTAAACAAGTCAAACAGACCACAAACTTGACATATCTAGGTGTAATAATAGATAAAACGTTATCCTAAATCTCCATATTGATGAAACTATTTAAAAAATCAAGAAAAACATTAGGGTTCATTTAAAGACATTTTGACGAATCAAAGAAAAACAAAATTAAAACGCTATTTAACTTTAGTTAGGCCAATATTAGATCCCTTAACTCAAGAAAACATTAAGAAACTAGAACAAATACAAAATAGATCAGATAGATTTATAACAAAGGAATATTCTAATTTGATTATAGAGTAACACCATTAGTAAAATCACTAAACTTAGAGACACTTCAGGACAGAAGAATAAAAAGTAAATCAGCTATAATAGGCCTACATAAAACACTGAACCATAATTTAGAAATAGAAAAACAAAACCTAATGAAATACTCAGAAAGACACAAAGATAGAGGCACATTTCTTATTCCATACGATAGAACAAATTCGTACAAGTGCTCCTTCTTTCCTAGTTCCATTAGAAAATGGAATGGGTTGTCTGATCCAGCCAGGAAAAGCAACGACTTAGCAGAGTTTGTCATTGATTAACATGCATGACTAGATTGACACATGAAATGCTAGGACGTAATTATCTTCCTTTTAAAGTAATGTCTGTAAACAGACAGTACTATATAAAGATATTCCAAAAATAGCATCAATAATGTTTAACATGTAGGGCATACTTTTAAAAAAGTCACTAATAATTTTTTTTTAATTTCTTCATAAAGTGGTTAGCAATCAGAAAATTTGATGCATGTTTAATCATTTTCAATAATTGTTACAATAGGTTAATAATACTTTTTTTGGGGGGAAGGGGCATGTTTACAAACAAAGTATATTTTAGGGGCTGGTTTGAAAACGGGTGACACACGTTTGTTTTTAAGCGTTAAAAAAATGCAAAGTAATCTAAATAGGCTCTAAAAAGTCTTAATGTTCTTATTGAAATTATTGAAGCATCTGGTTTAAGTTTAATGTGGAGCGAGTTCCAATCTTTTGGACCTTGTACTATAATGTCGCCTTGATGTCAGCAAACTATTTTTGAGGGTGAACCATTGTACAGCCAGAACTGTTGAGTCCACGAATGTAGGTGTCTCTGAGGGGTAGGGTATAACTCACTAAGTTGTGAGGACCATTCATCAATATAGATGCACTAAATGACAAAGTGTGGCCACTTTGTATAATCGATTCTTGCACAGGCTCACAATGGAATGTACGAGAACGTGCCAGAATCATGTAGTAATGAACACGTTAACATAACAAGGTTACAAAGACAGTTTGTGTGGAAACACAAACTTAAAATCGGCCCCCGAAGTTGTCCCAGGCAGGTTTCAATATTTTCAGAAAGAACATCCGAATGAAATTATATCAAAGACAAAAGACAAGAATGCAGATAGAAGGTTTACAGATCCTATGTAGTGCCCCAGTAATCCTTAGGCATTAAGCCTCATTTCTTTGTCTCTTTTTTTGGGTTGGTCACTCTTCGTACAAAAAATAAATGTGAAATAAAATGTAATTTACAACATTATTAAATTAGGTTTGATTTATAATGCATAGGCCTACTAATTAGGTTTTCTCTTTAAAAAACTGCTTGCATAAAAGATTTTTAAAAATTAGATTTTGAGCTTTTAGAAAAAAAAAAGTAGCCGTTGCATCAGAACTTTGAATGATCTAAATTATTGTGATGTCCGATTTTCATTTTCTCTTATATTCTACTTTCTGAGATCTAAACGGGACGGACGGACGGATAGACAGACGGACAGAGGGGCCACACAAAACTAATAGCGTCTTTTCACCTTTCGGGGGTCGCTAAAAAAGAAACTCATTGATAGAGACTTTTTTTGAATTTGTATTTTAAGTTTAATACTTTACTCTCTAGAAAGAATATCATTAATAGAATAATATATACCTTAAAACTAACTGCAAGACAGTGTTTCTGAAATTTGTACTAGCGATGTCCCCTAGACTAAATAAAAATTACATTAGCATTCAAAGCCTTAATGCCGCCAAACGTAGAATCTACCTGCATTCTGAGCTCTTCAGAAATGTACCGTAGGCCTATTCAGCTATATATCGTCTATACCAGGGGTCTCAAACTCATATCAGCATGTGGGCCGCAGTGGAAAGTAAAAATCAGTCAGCGGGCCGCACAACATCAAATTTTACGAACACTACTGTCACTACAGTTAAATGCTAAAATATTTTTTTTTATAATTATTAATTACATTTAGTATAGTTTATTACATGCACAGGCAGTTTAGTTTACTGAAATAATTCACGTTGTCTCTGTCATATATAAAAAAGCAGAAACTGTAGTTTCCAAAAAAAAATATAAAAAAAATGTGTGTCCACTCAGCTGAGAGCGTTTGGCAGAGACCAGACCATCGACGTTAGGCCTGAAGTCGCGTGTAGTGGCAAGCCGCAAGGTTGCTCTCAGATGCTCACCAGTCAGTCTTGATCGTAATGCTGTTTTTTTTTATCTTCATTCTGGACAAAAACTGTTCGCAAAAGTACGTACTCCCAAATATCGCTAGAATTCTAGCAGCTGGGCAGAATAAGTTTGAAAATCTTCTTGGAGAGGATGTCTACATAGTCGTTCAGGCGCTGTGGTTCAACCGTTATGCTCTGTAAAAAAGAGAAATGAGCCAGGTTCCCATCTGCCAGCTGAGTGGCCCACAAAGTCAGCTTGCATGATTTGATGCGGTCAAACATCACGGTAATCAGCTGCTTTGTGTCCTGTAGTTGTGAATTCAGTGCATTGAGATGTTGCGTGATGTCAGTAAAAGAGCAAGATCCGACAAAAACATTGGGTCACTGAGCTGAGGTATGTCACTGTCTTTAATTGCCATGAACAATCTATTTCCTGTCCCAGTTCAAAAAATCTCTGCAGCACTTTTACACGAATCAAATATCTGACTTCCGTATGATACAGTACTCTCCGTATTCAGTTTCTAAATCAGCTAGAAATGACACAAACTGTCTGTGGTTGAGACCCCGTCACGTAAGAATTTCACTGTCTTCACGACAACACCCATCACGTTCTTCATTTGTACACTTTTGCCACAGTGCTTCTTGGTGCAGAATGCAGTGTATGGCTGCAAAAGGTCCCGCCAAGCAGAGCTGATTCCGTTTCTCTATCATTAATCCAATAACACCAACCTTCTCTGAACTGCATAGTCCGTAGCCACTGAAACAAGTTTTTCCCACGGTAGCCCAGACCTGTAAATACAAGCTTCCAGCTCTTGAAACACGTCCTCACGTTGTGTAGTTGTAAATCATTTCATGGCTTATATGTGGTCATTGTAAATTTTATCTAATTTTAAATTTCATCTATTTTTTTTAAATTCGCGGACGTGGTCGCGGGCCGCACAAAATAGTCTCGCGGGCCACATGCGGCCCGCGTTCCGCGTGTTTGAGACCCCTGGTCTATATTATACTGTACGACGTGTTTATATATTTCTCGTTCTAATAAGAGAGAAGTCAAAGAAGGGGTATTGGGTGGGTTCATACTGAAATATGACTTTATAAGAGACATTCGGGACTGTACAGCATGAAAGTTTCTATTATGTGCTTGATCGATCGTCGTAAGATCCTTATATCTTGTGCTCAGCAAGACACATAGAAGCAGACCTGTTTGGGTCACACAAAGACGCCAGCAGAATGGGGATGAAATTTGACTATTGGTAGACTATAGGATGGCACTGGCGAAGAAGCGTATTACAATGTCTTCTTCTAATAAAACATCACTCCCTAGCTTGTGTTTGTTTTTTTTTTTTTTTTTTTTTTTTTTTTTCTTGTGTGATTTTAACTCGGCACGGTGTGTCCCGCCACACAGTAGCAGCTATATGTGATGACTATGAATGACTACGATACTGTCAAAAAAATAAATAAAACAACCTTAAATATTTTATCCTATACTATTAAGCGAGCAATTCTTGTATATATAATGTATGTATGTTTTATGAATGAAAATTTTCCATGACGTGAACGGGAAAAACACCTCTTACGTCACTAGGCTTAACGTAGTACACTAAAATATTTCATGAATGAAGGGATGTGTAAAAGCAGACCACGGGCTGTAGCACCACTGGGATGGATGGATGGCAAAAGCCGGTATGAACTTCTTATAGTCCGACAGTCAGGCTGGGCAGGGCAATATTATTTAACCGAGCGAGGCTCGGAAAAACAAAACTTATATTAGCATAAGTGTAATCGTATCAATTAATTCGTTAATAGGCATTACAATCATCTTTGGCATTACAATCATCTTTGGAATCCAGATTTACGTAATTTTGAATACTCTTGGGTGCGGGGGGATTATATATATAGTCAATAATATTTTTTTACTTTATTTATGTATAACTGCTACTTTAATTAATTTTAAGTTCTCGATCTACCCTGCGAAGGCTTTCTAAATTTAGTGATTTTACTAAAGGTACGTGCTACTCTAGTCAAATGTGAATATTCGTTTGTTACGAATCTCACTGTTCTATTTTGTGTCTATTCCAGTTTCTTACTGTTTTCTTGAGTTGAGGGGTCCCAAACAGGGAATGCTTATTCTATTATTGGCTTAACCAAGGTTGAACATTTTAGTTTTATGAATTCTTATTTGATTTATAGAAATTTCTTCTAATAGACCCTAATACATTTTGTTAATAGTTCAATATGGGGGATTCCATAATTATTTCATAATATTTAATTATTTATTTATTCTATGATAATTTTTATTAGAATATGAGTTGTATTTTTGAATTTGTATACACTGACTGGTCATAATTGGGTTAAATAAAGAAATTATAGATATTCTTTTTGGAAGAAATGTCTGTAAGTTATAAGCTCTATATATATATACCGATCTGCTCGCGTCTAGACCTCGATCCAAAAAAAAAAAAAAAAAAAAAAAAAAAAAGGGATTTTTGAGTTTTTACCTACTTTTTTTTAAAGCATGCAATCTGTGTTGAAACTAAAAATCACTGGCCGCCAAATTTAAAAGCAACACGAAAATTATCTTGTTTCTTCCGCTTTCTAGTTCAGTCAATAAGATTTGTTTACGTTTCATCCTCCTGCATGCTTCACCTTTTGGATTTAGAAATCTACGGCGAAAATCATTTGAAAATCTATAATGAAGTTTAGAACAAGGCCTAGATCAAAAAGATCGAATAAAAATCGACAGTTAGATCTTGGTAGAGTCTCTAATACTTTCTTCATAGAATCAAGAATCTACTAATCTAGCTCACTTCTACGCCGGCTACGCCGCTACGCCTACGGTGTCTAGTCAGTCTAGTACTGTCTAGTGTCTAGTCTAGACTCTAGTCTACTACTCTAGTCTAGTCCTTGCCGTCCTTGGTGACCTGCTTGGTGTAGACTAGTACAAGTAGATCTAGATATCTAGTCTACTAGATCTAGATCTAGTAAAAATGTACTAGGTCTGTTGCCAGTGTAACTCACTGTAACTCAGTGTTGCACTACTCAGAGCAGACTGAGACTCTCATCAAGTCAAGAGTCAGTCTACTGACTAGTCACATATGAGACATATCAATAATCATGATCATCGGGATCATCATCCTATATTCCTATATCATATGACAATCTGATTACAATTTTCACATAATGTATGATAAAGTAAAAACTTTTTAAGATATAAAGTCACTTAAATATGATAAATAAACGTCTCAGTCTGGTGACTACTAGTACTAACTACTAAACTAGTGATAGTGACACTGTCACTGTTGTTTTGGGGCCCCCAACACACTATTCACACATTGACACAATCATGAGTCATTGACACTGACGCAGTCAACAATGACTAATGAGGACACTATTTCACAAGTGTGACAAGACCAAGACTAGACAAATGAGCACAAATGGTCAAATGTGACAAGATTTGTCAACCATCTTCTTTCTGAGCTCCATTCCTGAATGAAGATTTCTCTCTCAACACGTCCATTCTTTTCATTTATTAAATTATTTTATAGATGTGTCTTCCCATTGCATTGCTTACTCTTTCTGCCTCATCTTCTTTTTCCTGTAACTGTAAAAAAATAGTCTATTGTAAATTACACTAATTACAGTGTGTAAAGTTATAGGTTACTAGATCTACTACTAAAGTACTAGATTACTAGATAGTAGCAATAGTGCAGTAGACTTAAGATCAAGATAAATCTAAAAATTCTAAGAGTAAGACTCTAACTGTTCCCTGTGGTGTCAAGGTCTTATGGGATTTTTGCAATCCTGGAAAACCATGTGAATACTGTGAAGCCTAGTAACAATAGTTGTATTTGTAATATATGGCAATAGTCAAGTTTTAGATTCTATCTATTTTCGTTTTTTTTTTAATTACAATTTTATTGCAGGCCATGGTGGAGTCCAATCGTTGTATAAACCCTCTCTAACCTTGTCTCTAATCTCTTCATTTGTGATGCGGGGTCTTTAAATGTGATACCTAGAGGCTAAGATCCTTCTGTAGCATATAATCAATTATAATCTCATTTCGATTGCTAGGATTTTAAGGATCCTCCTCTCTAACTCTGCAGTTAGCATCCAAGACTTTTTGGCAAAACTTGCAAGCATATATATATATAATATATAACTGTGGCATTTTACGTCTCTAGAGACGATCTTTTCCCCTTGCAAGCTCTTGTGTGACTAAAGAGGCCGATCCTTGATACACAGCTGCGATCGCAGGTTGGGCATATGTAGTCACCAGGCGCCGTTGCACTTTCACCCTTCTTTCTGCTTCTGTTGTGTATGGCATCTGCAATCAAAGACCCCTTCTTTATGCTCTCTCTCCAAGTGGATCTATCTTGTGCCACCTCTTCCCAGTTGCTGGTGTCGATCTTAAAGAGCTTCATGTCCCGTTTGCATACATCTGTATAACGTAAGAGTGGACGACCAGCGGCTCTTCTGCCTTCTATTAGATCGCCATACAGAATATCCTGTGGGAGTCGACCTACTGGCATTCTACGAACGTGGCCAAGCCAGCCAAGGCGTCTGCTGCTGATAACAGAGCGGATGTCCTGGCAACCTGCTCTTTGTAACACTTCCTCGTTGGTTATCTTATCTTGCCACCTTATTTTAAAGATCCGCCTTAGGCATCGGAGGTGGAAGACATTCAGCTTTTTTTCCTGCCATGAGTATGTTGACCACGTTTCACTTCCGTATAGCAAGGTGCTCAATACACAGGTCCGGTAAACTAGAGCTTTAGTGCTGTTAGTCAGCAATATGTTGTCCCAGACTCTTTTCTGCAACCGTGACATGGTGGCCATTGCCTTGGCTATCCTGTTGTTAATGTCATTATCCAGTAGAGTGTTGTTGGATATGATGGAGCCAAGGTAACAAAAGTTGTCTACGATCTCTAGTGGTTGGCCATTAATGTTTATTTGAGGTGCAGCATTAGTGTTTTGTACAAGTACCTTAGTCTTGCCCTGACTGATGTTTAAGCCGAACTTCTGGCAAGCAGCAGATAGTTTGTCAACTAGGAACTAAGCGAGTAAACCCTAACAGAAAATCCGGTCCTGGAGCCCCGTCGGCGGGGGGACAGTAGTAAGACTACTGCCCTTTGGCAAACTCCTGCAGCCACCTGTCCCCAAATTGTGATGGCTTGCCATCCCTTTGGACCCGGTCAGTATGGAAGAGAAGCGTGTGCTGACGTGTGGGCAGCCGAGCATTCGCAAATTTACCGCCCAGGCTTTCCCCCAGCAATGGAGAGGTCACTCCATCTCTGACAGAAATGTCTTTGAAAAAACATCTAGAGTGGTAGTTACCGGTTATAAGTTCCTAGCTGATTGGCGTAAGCTGGAACGCCAGGGACCACTCTTGACGATAGGAGGGGCTTTTTAGCCTCACTGGATAGCTACTGCCTGCCTTAAGCCGAGCAGCCCTCGGACAATATAGTGCTATTCCCGCCACGGCTTGCCGCACCACTGGGTGCTTGGTGCTAAGACAAAATCAAAAAGCAAGCTGCTCACCCGCACCTGCCAATACAATCAAAAGAAAACCGCCAATTTTAATGCGTTTTGCAAGCTGGAACATACGGACAATGTGTCCTGGCTTCAATACTGACCCTGAACTCGTTACTGACATGCGTCAAACAGCTATCATCGACAGAGAACTCAGCAGACTAAACATTGATGTGGCCTGTCTGCAAGAAACCAGACTGGCAGACAGTGGATCTCTTACAGAAAGCAATTATACTTTCTACTGGCAAGGAAAACCAGAACAAAGCCCTAGAATACATGGCGTCGGCTTTGCAATAAGAAAAAGTCTCGTCCCCTGCATTGCGATGTTTCCCATTGGCAATGAAAGAGTAGCACACATGAAATTTGCATCAGCGCAAGGCAAATATAATATATATATTAGAACTAATGTGACCATGAACAGGAAACTGATTAGTCTGTCTAGTGGCCTTATTATAGAGATTCTAGGTTCTGAATTACTTTTATCATGTATTTATGTTGTACTATTCCATTGTTGCCCAGAGTGCTCCATGTGCCATGCCATACTCTGTAGTTGAAATCAATAAAGACATGGAAAATAATAGAATAGATGACTCTAGCCACTCTAGAAAATACTATATATATATATATAATATATATATATTTTATATATATACTTAAAATATACCGGTATATATTTTAAATTGAGAGTGAGAGTCTATAATTACTAGAATAATAAATTAGATCTATATTACGTATAAGAAGATCTATAATCTAGTATATTATATATATATATATATCTATAATTATAAATATATATAATAATATAAATCTTAAAGTAATGATTTAATAAAACATAAAATGTATAAAAATTAATAATAGATCTACTCTACTGACTAGCCTAGTATTAGTATTAGTATTGCTGTTACAGATGACTTGTGTACACATCTTGCGACACTACAGATCTAAGTCTAAATCCAGATCTAGATTAATCTAGACTTAGATCTATCTACTGTTTAGACTTGAAAAGGGCCTTAGAAATAGTAAATATATGGGACCAATGCTGAATGCATGATTTCTCCATGCCCATCCACGATCCATTTTGAGTATATATATATGTGTTATCATTAAAACTGGAATAAATCAATTAAAACAATTTAAAGAATTTAAACAATTTCACAGTATTTAAGTTTAAAAATAAATCATTCAAGTTGATTAGATAATTTTTATGCCTTTAATTTTCTTAAGTACATTTATTTATAAAAATTCTTTTTCATAAATGTCTCCAAAAAAAATTTGATGGTCTTTATTTAATTTTTAAAAATAAACTTTTTGTTTTAAGGTCAATCCCCAGGAATAATCAAAGACAACTTAAAATGTAAACCTATGATAACAAGATCTACAAAGAAAAGAAAGGTAATCTTTAAGTTATAGCTATAGTAGTTATTTAATCTGAGTGATTTATTATTGGAACACCAACTCGGTGGTAGTTATTTATTTCCAACTGATTAAGGCACCACAGGAATGTGATTTTTTTTTTGTGTGATTATAGAGATCTATGCAATACTATAGATTTAATTCAAATATCTCTTTAGCATTATAATGATTTTATGTTTGGAAAACTGATTTTAATCAAAACATTGAAAACTATAGAATGGTTTTAACAAATTTATAAGAAAAATACTTTAAAGTAATCCATTGACCCTACAAGATTCAACATAACTTCAGTTATATATATATATTCATTAAATAATAGTTTGTTTTTTTTAAATTATCTCTCAGATTCAAGATGTGAAAAAGATGTCTCAGGACAGTGAATTGGTAAAATGATTTATTTTAAAATTATCTTTTGTATATGTATGTATTGAAAAAAATCTTCATTTTTTCACCTATAATGCCATCAAAATTCACCAAGTTATACGCTTAGAATGGTATTTAGATCCTAGCGTATTAATATAAATATCTACCCAAATAATATGACTTTTTTTTGCTGGGAATAAAAGTATTTAGATTCTTATCATGTATAATATAAATATCATCTACCCTAATAATATTTTTTTTTTTATTGGGAATACAACTTTATGTGGCTGCAATGAATCATACAAGGAATAGTTTCAGATATATAATGCTTTGGTATAAGAAAAAGAGCATAATTTATGTAACTTGTTTAACAACCAAAATTAGCAATTATTATTTTCTGCTTTGTAAATTAGTTTTAATAACAAACTAAAAAAAACATTTTGTTAATACATTTCTGTATTTCTATTACAGATGGATTCAGCTTACGACACTGATAAATCTTTGCGGCAGAGTGTCAGTCCAGTATGTGACCCATATGATTTAGTTCTTACTGACGATGATGAAAATGATAACAGCATAAAAAAGAAGAAAAATAAAAAAGTTCAGAAAAGAAACAAAACTCAAACAAGATCAAGGTCAACACGAAGCAGAACGACTAAAACAGACGCTGCAAGACATAAACAAACTTTATCAAGTAGCACAAGTACACCAGTATTGCATCCTTGTGTACACGAAGCTAAAGGTCACAAAGTCAACTCCACCAGTACACCTGTACTTGAACATTGTTTAAATGAGACCTCCACTGTGACCCCCGAAGTCACGCCAATCTTAGTTTCAAAACCTCTTGACTGTGCTTCACCAAACAGCAATTTTGTAACGCCACAGTTGCCCCGTTCCGTAAGGAAACGGGATGGCGACAAAAGTGACCTGGATAACATTTCCAAACAACTCAACTACAGCTCCCTCACAGATTCCGGCATTGAACTTTCTCTCCCTCCATCGAAGAAAAAGTTGACAGAAAAATTTAGTTCAAAAGAAGAACAATGTAACAAAGAAAATAGTTTTACTGCCATTCGCATCAAAAAACAAAGGAATTCTGGGGTCCCAATTCTTGGAGAGAAAAACCAAAATACCCAAAATAAAGCTCATTCAAAAGAAACTGAACATGTGCAAGACATGGGAGTAAAAGATTCATGTTTTGGATTTGATTCATTGAACTCACCTCACCTGTCACCTCCCAAGAGGACGAAAGTAGCAAAATGTACAACAGAAGAATCACATGCTAATGCTTTTTCTGAATCCTCACCAGACAGTTTGTTGAAAGATCTCAGTAGCTCTGATAGACTTGTTGACACTAATTCACCCCCAACCACTCCTTTGTTTGAAGAAGGCATTGCTAAAGACAGTGGTAAGTGTTTGAATGTGATTCTATGCATTGTTTGACTTGATCGATGCCTTTAAAAATAATAGTTTTATAGCTTTTGTATAGTGCTTATTTCATGCTTATAGTATGCTCAGAGCGCTATGGTCCAATAATCTCGTTTGTGGACCAGTGGGGGGAGGAGGTATCTGGGGAAAGGTTTTCCATGCTGCCTTTAGGTGCTCAGTAAACACAACTCTGCTTGAGTTGGGTTTTGAACCTTGAGCTCCCTTCATAGGCATTCAAGCGTACTTCGCTTCTCAACCATGCTTCCCATTGACTGAGACCAATCAGCAAAATAGGGATAGAAGTGAATTCTTTATACTTTCAATCATCTTTTATCTTGACTCTTGGTGGAGTATAAAAATGTTATTGTTGACAACTTTTCTGTTTCTGTGACTTCTATCTTAAGGGACTTAACTGCTGTGAATCATCCCTTCTTTGAATGCCCCAGTTAATTCACCTTAAGTAGACAAACCCTATGACCACTGCAACACTTCATAACACTGTATGACAGTGTTGTACTACAGATATTTTTTCCTTGGGACATTCTGCCAATGAGTTTACAGCTCAGCAGCAAAAAGCTGGCTAGAAGAGAAGAAAGACTCTCCTATTGTGATGTACATTTCTCATTGTGAGGTCCTTCTTCCACTGGATTTTTTTTTTTTTTTTCTACGTCTCTTTAGTTGTTTTTGATTCTTGCTTTATTCCTTGTATGCTGTTTTACTTGTGGTTTAATTGTGATGTCTAGTTTTCAATAAGGTGATATCTTTGCACTATATATATATTATAATAAGCTAATGTTGTTTTTTTTTTGTTGACTAGAATGCTTGGAAGTAAATAAAAGTTCCAGTAAAACCTACAAACCTTCAAACAGGAAATTTAAAAAACGAATATCTGTGAGTAGTTTTACCTTCTATTTTGACATACTTTTTAGAGAACCTGTAAGAAAATTAGATTTTTAATTCTAAAATATACAAGATTCTGAGAACTAGTATGTTTATCCACAACAAAAGCAGTGTCTGTCTTTCAGTGTATTCAGGCAAATAGGTGCATTGTAATTTAAACACTTGAATGTCCACATTCCATATTACAGAATTATCACTTTTGTGAATGCTGACTTTGGAAATTTGTTTTGGGGACCTTTAGGGAATAGTTCTTTCTTCCATTGTGCAAGTTTTTTCAAAAAATAAAATAACTTAATTTTATAGGGTTTGCTTTTTGTTTTGATGGACTAAAGGTTTGCTCATATAAAATAAAAAAATATACATATATATACCATTTTGAGGTGGTACTTTATTATACTTGTATCTGGATATATACCAATACAGTTAAATAAATAAAAATAAAAGTCCTTTCTGTTTTGTATATCTGGAAGTAACCACTCATAAATCAAAGCTGGTAGGAATGTTTTTTTTTTCTTCCAAAATTCAGTTGACATAGTGTTTAAATTCCAAGTATGTAGATACGATTTTATTATTATTTTTCCAAAATGTTTAAGGAATTGAATAAATAACGTACAGAAACAATTATATATATATATATCCCTATTCTATTAATGAAAAAAAAAAACTTTAAAAGAAAATGTAACACAGCTGCTTTTAAACACTTTGTTTGCTGTACAAACCCACTGAAAGACAAAAATGTTTAACAAAGGGAAACAATTCTAAATAAAATTGAAAACAATTTTAAAAACTTAATTGGCAAAAAAAAAAAGTTCTAAAGCACAATGAAAACATTGTTTTGTCAGCAAAAAAAAAGTTTTCTTGTCAACATTGAGAACTTCATTACTGAGACCAACAAAAAAGTAAGACTATTGATTTGAACATTATATATAACTAGTATAATAAAATGATTGATTTTTTTTAAAATTTATTTACTTTTTTTTGTTCAGGTTTCAAAAATTGATGAATGGGCCACACATTTCAACATGGAGATAGAACAGGCAGAAAAATTTGATCTCAACATAGAATGAATGTAACATTTTGAACTTAATTAACTGCTAGTGAAAGTAATAGGGCCACACATTTCAACATGGAGATAGAAGAGGCAGAAAAATTTGATCTCAACATAGAATGAAAGTAATAGGGCCACACATTTCAACATGGAAATAGAAGAAGAAGAGAAATTTGATCTCAACATAGAATAAATATAACCTTTTAACTGTAATTTACTGCCAATGAAAGTAATACAGTTGAATGTATTGAACAGGATATAAGTAACTTACTGTTTTGATTGTTATGTGACAAAATAGTGTTACCTTGACACATATATATTGGGTATCAATGACATTTACATTCATGTACAGTTTGATCAAAGCCATATTTTGGTAGTCTTCAAATGTCATATTGAGAGTGTAAATATTTTGAAAATTCGAATACCGTCTGTTTAAGTTGAACTGCAGTTGTACATGGTTTACACAAGTTTTATCATCCTTTGTCTTATTGTTAAGATAATATCAGTGCTGGGAACAGACTTAGCAAACATTTTGTTGCTTTGTGACCCGAATAAGGAGTTGCTGAATCCTTTTTTTTTTTAATTTTAAAAATATTAATTTTATTGAGTATTTTCTTAAAATAATTTTATGAATTACACTAGATGAGAATTACTGCAAACTTACACAAATGCATATGTGGCACAATTTTTTGTTGTACAATTTATAAGGCATCCATAATACATATAAAGACAGCACTAGGGACAATGACTGTCTCAAGTGCATACTACATGCCTGGGCAGCCAACCAAGGTCAAGAATAAGTCTAGATCTAGTAGATCAAAAGTAATTCAAGAATCATGGTATATCTAAATGATTGATGATAATAACTGTAAATCTAGATAAAATGAAATATATATTTAAAAGAGTGATTTTTTTTTTTAAATTTTAATAGACCTATATCGGATGTGCAAAATAAATCAAATTTCAGCATTCTTCAGAAAACGGATAATAAAAAAATCTTTTTTTCCCCATTTTTTTAGAGGTCAGAGAATTAATCAGAAAAATGAGTTAGATTTCTTTGTCAGAATAACACAAAGTTTTTTGAAAATTCCCATCACTGTAATACTATGAAGTTGCTTTAATTATTATTTTTTTTGCTTGTCATTTTGTTAATTACATGTATTGAAAATGTTCTTTTTGAGAAGTTTTTGTGTGTGTCAATGTTGCTCACCTGACAGTGCCTGGTGGAGATACACTTCTACTCTACTCAACTCCATTTCTCAGTTTATTTCTTTAAGTGTTGATGCCGTTTTATCTTTTTTTCATTTGTTGATTTTTGTATTGACTAATCCACATTGAAGATTTTGTTTACTATTTATGTTTTTGATGGAGCACTTGCTGATTTTAGTGACTTGGCTGTTTGAGATTTATCTCCTGGGATATGAAGGGAGAATGACCCTTGAGGGATTATGGACGGGGCATGGCCTAAATTGTGACAAAAACCCAATTATCATATATCTATGGCTAATGTTTAATTAGGCTGTCCAGCACATAGATCAACTGCTAAGTGGCGTAGCTAGGAAGGGGGGAGAATTTGAAAATCCCCCCGGGCCCCCACTTGAGGGGGGTCCCAAATGAGTGTTTTTTACATTAAAAATTAAGTATTACACAAAATTTAGTGCCCCCAAAGAGGTCAGTCCCCCCGTGCCCCGAAACGACGAAAAATTTCTAGCGACGCCCCTGCAACTGCTATGACTAAAAAAATATTTGGTATCCATTATAGCTGGTAAACTTATAGACACTATCAAATCCAGATTAAAAAAAAAACCTACACAGTTAAATTTCAAGATTTTCAATTGAGAAACCATATAGAATTTACTATTTGATCAGTAAGCCATTGAATTAAACATTTGATCGAGCCCATTTAAATAATTTATGTAATTTCTATGTAAGATGTTAGGTTCATGTGCATTAAGCCAGTGAGACTTGTATGCTTCAGTTGATTTGTTCTATGTGTTGACTTACTCAAATCACAGAGGTGTCAAATGTTATTCACTAGATATAATACTTTATCCACACTAGTTGATTTTGTTTAATGTCAAGTCACTCAGACTATAATAGTCCAATTAAAATTGATTAGTTCTATAAATAATTATCAGACACCAAGCTTGTGTGTTTCTAATTTGTAGGCTCACTTTTTTTCTATAATTATTTTCCTACTATTCCATTTCAATTCTATTTTGTAAAGTAAAGATCCCCTTTCAGACCCTCTGGTCTATAGGGCAGATGATGTAAAGGTCATCTGTTTCTGTGGCCTATGGTGTATGAGGGTGTCATGTGGCCAGCACAACGACCAATCGGCTTTAGTTTTCCCCAACTAATGTCAGGTACATAACAGCTGGGTGGACTCAGAGGCTCCCGAAGATCCTGAAATTAATAATCCCAGTCTTCAGGATTTGAACCCGGGACCCCTGGTTTGGAAGCCAAGTGCTTTACTGCACAGCCCCCACTCCTCCAATTCTACTTTGTACAGTTGATTTAAAAAATGATTTTTAGTACACCCTGAATTTGTATATCAATATATTTCTATGTTTAAATGGCAGGATGGAAACACCATTTGCATTAATCCTTTTAACTCAGGCTTACATTGTAAGCGAGGCAAAAATCTCTTATTTAAAGGCAGCACTTTCTGACTCAATCTACACTAAAACTAGTTTTCTGTTTGTGTTTTTTGCAATTACATTCATTTGAATTCTCTCCATGACTGTATCATTGATGCCGTTGTTCATGGCCCTTACATAATCTAGTTTTAAAGTACTATTGGAACTGATTTGTGTGTGTGACAAGCAAGTGCTGGAAGTGATCACAGAGATCATTGTAAACTTGATGAGCAGAAAGAGACAAGTCTTATTGACTTTCTTTGCTATAAAACCCCCCAAAAGTTTCAATAAAATCCAATTTTATAGAAGTACATTTCTTAAGACCTTTTTTTTTTTTGTTTATATTTCTACATTATGAACTAGATATAATTGATTAGTTCTATAAATAATTATCGGACACCAATTTCTTCACACGTTTCTTAAGACCTTTTTTTTTTTTATTTCTACATTATGAACTAGATATGTCAGTAGTTAGTGAAAGAGCACATAATGACCACCCAGTATAGCAACTTTTTAAAATAGTAAATCTTGATCAAAAAGAAACATTACTTTATCGGTTACGATATTCAGTCAATATATCAAAGGTCAGAACTTGTTGCTGATACTTTGAGTATAGGCCCATCAAAGGAAAAGAATTTCGTGTCAATAAAATAAGACTGGCAATACCAGATGCAGTGCATCGTAAAGGGATGACAAACACAATAGTCTGAGATCAATCCAATTTTCCACTAAAAGACATGTTAACACATGAAGAAGGACTCTTGTTGAAAGGGGAACAAATAATCATACCGATATCACTTTGCAAGAAAACAGAAGAAAAACTCCACGCAGCACACCTGGGATTGGACTCAATGAAAAGAATAGCAAAAGAAACAGTTTTTCTGGCCTGGATTATCATTCTAGAATAGGGGAAATAGCCAACTCATGTTGCATTTGTCAGAAAATCAAACCAGAGAGAAGAAAGGTAGAAACAGGCAGTCGACAGCAACACACGCAACTATAAAGAAACTGAGGGTCTTCTTTGCAAGCTACAGGATACCCAAAGTCTGTATTTCTGATTGTGGACATCAATCAATTTACTTCGGAATATTTTTACTAGTTTATGATGAAAAGGGGATTGACTCATTTGAAATCCTAGGACACAATCCAATGGAAATGCTTAGTCAGCAGTTAACATTCTGAAAAACATAATGAAGCAGTCAGATTCTTATGAAGCTCTGCTGGAATTTAGAAATACTCTGGAAAGCAAGACATAAATCTAAGCTCAGCAGTTTGATGGTCGGATGACCTGAAGGCTGAGACCAAGCAAAAAGAGTAGCATTAAGATTCCTACTTATTAAGAAAACATCATCATATGAAAAGAAAAACGACAGACAATAATACAAATTTGTTACAGAAAGGGCAAGAACTTTGAGTAAACTGAAATCTGGACACATGTTCTATGTCCAATCACCAAGTGACCCTACATGAAGACGTGGAAGAATTTAGTACCAAGTAAATCAGAGCTTACGTTCTTTAGTAATTATACAATCGCGCGTTCTACCGGAACAAACAAACCGTATAAAAGAGGTTGAAATTAAATGCTTAGAAAACAAACATTGATTTTAACTTTTTTTTTTTCTAATTTGGCATTTTTCTTTAGTTTAACTAAAACTTTATAACTTTTTATTTAACTTTTGCCCATTAGGTCTACTAGATCTATATATTATGGACATGTTGTTTCGTCGATACGATCAGATGCATGACGCATCGGACGTAATCATCTTTTTTGAAGTAACGTCTGTATTTTATAAGATAAGATCCAGTCTAATAGGATCGAATCTTATCAGATCCAATTTAATCAGATTCAAACTAATCAGACCCCACTTTATGTGAACATAAACTGGGATTTGATTAAAAAGAAATCTAACCATATTTAGCGGCCCCCGAAAGGTGAATAGCCGCTATCAGTTTTGTTTGATCTGTCCGTCTGTCCCGTTTAGATTGAAATGATAATGATATTTTAGACAATTCAAAGTACCGGTACTGATGCAAAGGCTACTTTTTTCTTTTCTGAAAGTGAAAAATGTAATTTTTAAAATCAACTATGCGAACAGTTTTTTTCATAAAAATACACCATTTTTACAATCATCCACTGTACAATACACATGTAGCACATATATGGAAACGGTTTTAAATTTTTTGTCAAAAAAATCCAATCTAGCAATTGTATTGTAATTCTGTCATAATAACTGCCTATATTTACCAAAAAATGTTAACTTTTTTTTAAAGAAAAATATATTTACCAATTGTTTTTGTTCAGCGCTATTTCAATGCCTACCAGGCGGTAGTTCTCTCAACCCTTCTATATCGCTCTGAGACATGGACACTATACAGAAAACAACTAAGACTTCTTGATCCCTTTCACCAAAGATGCTTGCGCTCCATCATTGACATATGATGGCAGGACCGCACTACAAACAGCGATGTCCTTGCGAACGCCGGTATGGACAGTATAGAAGGACTTCTTATGGTCCGACAGTTACGCTGGGCAGGGCACGTATCCCGTATGGGAGACGAACGTATGCCAAAGGCAATCTTTTTTGGTGAGCTAAAAGGTGGTCGACGTAACGTAACAGAGGAGCCCCACGGAAGAGCTTTAAAGACCAGCTTAGGCGTCAACTTTCCTTCGCTGACATAGAAGAGAGCACCTGGCTGCATGCCGCGTCGGAACGAGACAGTTGGAGGTCACCCACGAAGGCCGCGGGATACACATTTGAGACCAAAAGAAAATCTGCTGCCGAGTACAAACGCAGACGGCGAAAAGAAAATCCTGCGGACAATGGTTATACTTGCTTGGATGTGGCAAAATATGTAGGTCACAGCTGGGGCTGCGCGGCCACGGTAAATACTGAATTCCTCACTAATCTTCGGACTCAAAGACAAGCCTTAGTAGTATTATTATTTCATGCTTTCAATACACTATCGCTTCTATCTGGACCAGTTGTAAAAAAACCAACAAGGGGAACAATCTGAATTCGAACTCGTGGCTCATACCTCCTAGCTAGGGCCGAGGCGCTAACCACTCCGTGATGTACTTATGTGACAATGAAGATTGTATAGCTATTGTTTGTTTCTATTTAGAGCGGCGACTATAAACCACCACTTTTATCAAGCACTGATTCGAATAAATAAAGCTAGGTTTGCCTTCTCAACTCTTCAAACAATCTGGCGCTCCAAGGCAATATCTTTACATAACAAAATAAGAATCTATAATACTAACGTTAAGTCTGTTCTCCTTTACGGTTCAGAAACTTGGAGAGTCACTAAAAGAAATACGGAAAAGCTCCAAACTTTTGTTAACAGATGCCTACGCCGGATATTAGGAATTCGGTGGCCAGAAAAGATTACCACTACCGATTTGTGGAACAAAACTAGACAAAAGCCCATAGCACAAGACATTACCAAACGAAAATGGAGCTGGATAGGACACACCCTGCGGAAACCAGCTACCAATGTTGCAAGGCAGGCTCTTGACTGGAATCCACAAGGAAAGAGGAAAGTAGGCAGACCCAAGCAAACCTGGAAGAGGTCAGTCATCAGTGAAGCTGAGGGTACTGGAATGACATGGGAGCAGATGATGAAAGCTGCTCAGAACCGAGTTCGGTGGAGAGGTGTGGTTGCGGCCCTATGCTCCCCTGGGAGTACACAGGATTAAGTAAGTAAGTAAGTTTATCAAGCACAGTTTCTTTCCCCTGTTCGCGATACCAAACAAAACAATTAATTGCCAATAGTTAATTAGCTAATCGGTTATTTTAAAAAAATATATGTTAGTTATTGTTTTGGCACGTAAAAGAAATAATAGTGCGAAATTTCAGCTTGATCCGAGATTGGGTGTGGGAGAAATTGCGTGTACAAACTTTTTACAAGAGTTCTTTGTAATAATAAAATCATAGACATATATATGTCTATGAATAAAATATATATTTTTAAAAACTTAAATGTATCTATAAAATCACACGTGGAAATATTTCCGAAATAAAAACAAAAAGCTACTGAAAGGAAATAAAATTGAAAACAAAAAGAAACAATGGCGCACAAAGGAAGATTCAATCTTGATGTCGTGGAGCCATGGGGGGAGACTTACATTCCTACAGTCTTAGCGCGGAGTAAGTAGATTTTTATAAACATTGAAATGAACATATATTTCAGGGTAGATTTGATTTTAGATTTGGCATTGGAGTGCAATCTTAATAGTTGGATCAATCAATGTTATATTTAGCCGATTTCTTATCTTATATTAATTATATAATACAGACGTTACTTCAAAAAAGAAGATGATTACATCCTACGCGTCATGCATTCAGTCATGCATATTTAGCCAGTATTGAATATATCTTGATGTTAATTTATAACCAATTATATTTCTCTACCTCACTGGGAATCCCGAATCTAAGGAAGTAGTGGTAATGGATTTCTTAGGTAAGCTATCTTATGCAGTGAACTTTATCTAAGAAAAATCTAATGGACTAATTGTTTATTGGTATGTAAACGTTTTTGCAAAACTATCACTTTTGTTACAACTAAAACTGTTTGTAAGTAGGCTAAATAAGTTTAAGACTTCGCTATAAGTATTTGACAATTAATTTGTTTTGTTTGTAACAATTAAAAAAAAAAAGAAATGGGGCAGTTCATATAACAAAGACTAAGTGTGCGTGTGTGTGAGAAGTAGAAAGAGAGACAAAGAAAGAGAGAGAGAGAGAGAGACAAAGAGAGAGAGAGAGTTAGCTATTTTACTATTTATTGTGAACAATTAAATACAGTTGAAACGAGACCATTCCTTAAAGGCCCCAACACTGATCTGTAACGTCACAACCTGTGGGCAGTTTAGACCAATAACTGTACGACTTGGCAACGTCCTATCGGTATAAACTGCCCACAGGTTGTGACGTTGCAGGTCAGTATTGAGGCTTTCTATAACGAATGGTCTTGGCTGAATCGACCGAAACGGTATTGAAAGATATTGATATAGTCAAGTGCAAGAAATTCCTATTTTATCAACCAAGAGTCTAACTTTATGAGCCCTTGCTTTCGCCAATGCGGCGAATTGACCATAGAGAAAAAAAAATCGTACAATAATATACATCTATTTTTAGACTGATACGTCGCGGCTGTGCCCTCTGCCTATTATTTCTGTTTTCCCCCCTCCTTTCCGATTCCCACCGATGCTGCTCTCTTGCGCGTGCAGCGATCCACGAGCCATATGGCGAGAGATCTACTGGCTACGTCTGCTCTTTGTTGATAGTTTCAAGACCGAGAGAATAGGGAAGGAGAAGGGAAAAAAAAACCTGTTTCGTTTCTGGGTAAGTCCCATGCTACTGTTAACCGTGCTACGTTTTTAATACTAGCTCTGTAGATCAATACGTTTAAGAATCTTGTACCATTCAATTCACTCTATTCTTTTCACTTGGAAGCGATGCTTTGAGCTTTGAGATCGAATAGAGATCTAATACTGTTTGCAATGGAAAAGAGGTCTAGTCCTATAGACTGTATATATCTAGATCTAGGCGATATAAAAGGCAAATAAACGAACGATTTTTTAATAAGGGATTGTGGCTGTACAACAATGCACACGTGTTTAATCTCAAGCACGTTGAAAGTATTTCCACAAATTATAAGCATTTAATTATTATCTAAATTAGTGTAGTTATTTGGTTAACACACGCAGAGTATAGCTCGTAGGTTACAATTAATGTAAGCCAAATATTTAGAGTTCCTGTATTTTATAACGTATATATTGTATATTAGTAAATGCATGTAATTATATTTTCTGTCTGTTTGTTTGTCTGTCTGTCCTTTATCTCACAGAAACTCACCGATTCTTTCTATACCTTACCGTTACTTCCTTCTGGATCGTACCTATACTATCATTCCAGTTATCACTATCGTTAACTCAATCTTTTCCCTCTCTCTCTCTCTCTCTCTCTCTCTCTGCCTCTCTCTCTCTCTCCCTCCCTATATTTTTTCTATCAATTCTAGAGGACATGCTTACACTGAACAAAGCTGTGCAGTGAACTATGTATCTATACTGAGCCTAGTGTAAGTGGAACACTTTAACGCTGAGCTTAGTAATATTTATAACAATGCATATAGTGCTACTTAAGAAGATCCTTGTTGCCAGTGAAACGCAGGGGGGAGCTACTACTGTAGACTTGCCACAACTTAATTCCCCCTGTGTACACCAGTTTTTTGGGACTGCAAAGAATTTTGTTTCTCTTGAATGAATATCGGTCCTGGCAGTGCTAGAGAAAGCAAGGTGTCGGTTCATTGTTAATTAGAACAAGGGGGCGCGGTGGCTGAGTGGTTAAGCGCATGGCTTCCTAACCTGGGGTCCTGGGTTCGAATCTCGGTGAAATCTGGGATTTTAAATTTTCGGGATTTTTAGGGCGCCCAAGAGTCCACCCAAATTTAATAAGTACTTGCCTTTAGTTGCTTTGGGGAAAGTAAAGGCGGTTGGTCGTTGTGCTAGCCACATGACATCCTGCTCGCTAACTATTAGCCATAGAAACAGAAGACCTTAACATCATCTGTCCTATAGATCGCAAGGTCTGAAAGGGGAACTGTATTTAATACTAATAACTTAGTCTTTTAATCAGAAGATTGCGAAAGTCTTAGGGCTGTGACCTACTCTTCAATACAGATTTCTGATCGCGTGGAGCTGTATCATGAGCAACGCCATAAGAGCTCAATCACTTAACCCACTACACAGCCACACAACACACAAACAACTAGCACACGACACGTGGGCATATGCACTGTGGACACATGACACACCAATATTAGCTTATGTGACACGTTCGGTCTGCACTCGCTTGCCTGACACATATTTTGACAACCTCGCTTAGAGTGAGAACATTAATCACACAGGGACACGCACACTATCCAACACATGCACTCAAAGCACACACAGCTTGTCTCTACTGTGTAGATACTGTGCATACTGTGTCCTTCAACTCACACAAATGCCCATCATGATGGCATCGTGACTCGTGACCACGCACCCATTATTGCCCGTGTCTTTGTCTCAAGCGTAACGTTTAAGCACACACGAGCCACGGTGAACCCATTACATAAATTAATATCATTTTCTGGAACCAATTAGCTTGTAACAGGTAATTATGTCACGCCGGTAGCCAGAACTTATTGCTGATGCAACACTTTCCTCTTCTTATAACGCTACCAGTTGGCGAGATTAACTCCAATGACTTTCTGTTAGGCTGTGGATGATATGCAGTTGTTAAAAACACTTCTCTCTATATGACCTCTATTTATTCTAGTAATACGTTCACTAAGTAAAAATATAACAAATGTAATGGTAAGACTAGTAGGTACAATATTTCTTTATATTGTTACAATTCTACATTGCACACTGGCATTAGGCGTTTGTGTTCTGGTCAGGACTATTGTTTCACTGTACTTAATTCAACCCTATGCTTCACTTGCTTATTTAGTTATAAGCGTACAGCATATAGACTATAGACCCTTGTGCGTTGTACAACAGTGACAATGTTCTGCCACTGAATACAGAGATATACTGAGGAGCAAGTTGATCTTGATTTAAAATTTTATAAATTTTTTTTTTGTCGATTTCTTTTCTTCCCATCGCCCGGCGTCCACATTTCAAGGGAGTTAATAAGATATTGATTAAAAAGTGGTACCTTAGCTAGCAGGAGAAAGGCTCAAAGCTTACACCGGACAGCTAAGTGACTTGTTGTAATTATATATAACGCCTTTTGATCGATATAGACTAAAATACGATTCCATAATGCATACCGCACCCAACTACAACCACCCACCCCCACCCTTATGCAGCAAAAGATTATAAGAGCTAATTCCCTCCGAATCACAGGCAACTTACATACATCAGTGGCCACATTTTCACTTCCTGGCTACTCACGATTTCCGAATATCTCCACCCCAATTAAAAAACCCAATCAAATCGTGCTCCAGCATTTCGTCTTCCGAAAACCGGCTAGGGTTAGTACCAGACTGCCCACATCTCCAGCCACCCCGTTTTTAATACCAGCTACGTTGAGTCCCC
>JADKLZ010000104.1:2918757-2956278 GCA_021533235.1 Biomphalaria straminea
GACCAACAACAATAAATCTGTAGACCTACTCGATGTAGACTATTGTACACCAACAACAATAAATCTGTGCGAGTAGAAATAATTGTGCGAAGTTTCTACTTGGTCTGAGAATGGGTATCAAAGAAATAACGTGTTCAAACGTTTTGACCAGACAGACAGACAGACAGACGGACAGAGTTGATAGAAGCTTTGTCAAAACAAAGTAATCTACATTTTTAAAATACATAACCGGCAGTTTTGAAGAATTACACATTTTTCGTCTGTAGCAAGACTGCTGGGCCCACGGTTCAAGTCCTTCGAGTTGAATCAATACATGCACGAAAGCAAAGGCTGGAGCCTTAATATATGCGACGTGGCACCAGAATCCAGTCACTGGTGTTCTTGAACCCGGTGGGGTGGGGGGAGTATCCAGATACTTTCCGGTCCACAAATCACGTTCCATAAGATGTCATCATAATATTACAAGCAAATGTTTTTATTTGAAAAAAAAAAATGAATTAAAGTCGATTAACTAGTTTGATAGCTCAATTCATACAATTTTTACAGTCACGCATTCCGCATTTACTTTTCTTATAAAATTATTATTTCGTTTAATTGTTACAAAGCACTCTCTGTGACTATATCGAAAGTGATACGCAAATTAAGACCCGCAGGTATTTATATATTTCTCTTCATGGCCCAACCATGGAACTATGCAGGTAAAAAAACAGGGTAGATAATCCACCAATTAACCATTACTATGGATTAATCCTAGTATCCTCCCTTTGCTTTTAAACCATAGACAAAAAATATGTCAATGTTTTAAACCTTTGGGGAAAAAAATCATGAATGTATATTTTAAAAAAAATCATTAATGTATCTATTTATTTCTCTATTTTTTATTTTTTTTATCTCTCTTTCTGTTTTATGCGGAGGCCAATTTTGGGTGCCTCTCTATCTAGGCTCTCCGTCATTTCTTGTATGCATTTATTTGTAGTCCCGAGTAGTGCAACGTCATTGGCGAAGTCCAAGTCCATCATTCGGTTTTGTTCACGCCATGGAATACCAAAGGCAGTCTGGTTCATTGCTCTCCTCATTACGAAGTCGATGGCTAGGAGGAAAAGGAAGGGAGATAAGATGCACCCCTGTCTCACACCTGTCTCGATGCTAAAAAACTCAGTTGTTCCTCCTTCTGTTTTGATGCAGCAACTAGACTGACTGTATAGGTGTCGTAGGATCTGCAAGAATTTTTCTGGGATGCCATATTCTCTAGCTATTTTCCATAGTGATTCTCGTTAGACACTATCAAACACTTTCTTAAAGTCTAAGAAACTGATTGCTAGCCGTTGTTGGTACTCAAGACTTTGTTCTATATTTCGTAGAACAAAGATCTGCTCTGCACATGATCTGCCTCTTCAGAAGCCTGCTTGTTCTTCTCTGAGCCTCTCATTTACAGACTTTAGAAGCCGCATAAACTTGCATAAGACAAAAATTTTGCGACTGAGATATAAGGCAAAGGGTGCCCCGTCAGATCAAATCTTTTGTGCCAAAATGGTGATGTAACAAGTCAGAAATTACAGGGCCGGCTTTAGTCCGATTCGACAGATTGCTCCAAATTAGGCACCGCTTTTTACAGATAGCATATCACTTTCAGTCATGTCTCTTGTTACAGGCTGTTTTACTTCATTTCTGCACAAATTTTGCTTTTTATCTCCTAATTTTTCTACAAATCTCTTATGTTTCTTTTTTTTTTTTTATATAATGTAATGACTAAATTAGGGACCTGCGAATCAGGAAATTTTTTTCGAATCGAATATCAGAAAATATTCGAATTTCGAATCGAATTCGAATCGAATATTCTTGAAAAAACTTGACAACCAAGAAGTGTAAAATAAAACTTGAACTTCAAAATTTTTATTATATTATGTTTATTTATACTGAAAGACATTAAAATGTTAGCAATAATTAAATTGCAAAGCAGGCGTTTTAAAAAAAAGTTCCCCCTTTCAGACCTTGTGGTCTATAGGGCAGATGATGTAAAGGTCATCTGATTCTGTGGCCTACGGTTAACGAGGGTGTCATGTGGCCAGCACAACGACCAACCGCCTTTACTTTTCCCCAACTAATGTCAGGTACCCGTTAGAGCTGGGTAGACTCAAGGGCGCCCGAAAATCCCGAAATAAAAATCTCAGTCTTCACCAGGATTCGAACCCGGGACCTCCAGTACGGAAGCCAAACGCTTTACCGCTCAACCACCGCGCCCTCGCGTTTTAAAAAAGTAGATCTTTATTTATTTTGGCCCAAATCAAAGTTTCAGCATTATTTTCCGAGAGATTGTGACGATGGTCAGTAATAATTTGTCCTCCTACTGAATTAACTCTTTCTTATGAACAATTTGTTGCCTGAATTACAAGCAAATTCCTAGCTGCTCTGGCCAAAAGTGGAAAAATATTAATACTTTTAAAATGTTTCGATTTACAACTGCTTGCTTCGAATACAAACTGACTTCATCCTTAATTTGCTCAGAAATGGTGGAAATTTTGTTGATTCTGGTATCTCCTTGAGCATCATGCACTTTCTTGAACATTGAATCCATAAGGCTTCCCCTATTCCTGTCTTGAACAAGACTTTCACGTGGCAATTCATCAGAATTTTTGCCAATTTTGCTTCCGTCAGAGTTAGCCAATATTGTCTCTACAAATAAGACAGCTTTTTTAGTTTCAGCTTCTGAAAATAAGTAGTGTTTAAATCTTGGATCAATGAATGTGGCTGCCAGGAGATGATCCATTGTCAAATCAAATCTTGCTCCAAGTTGTTTCAATAGCTCATCTCGAAATTGTTGGAGACCTGTTGTGATTTGGACACTAACTCTTCCTTCAATGTAAAAATGCAAGGATAGATCAAACTTATGCTGACATTGGAATCAGCACTCAAAACTGTTGTTGCTTCTGCTGTTGGTCTTAGAATTGGAAGAGAAGCTTTCAGAGTATCTTGTAAAGTTTGTGTTAATGGTTTTGGTGGATTTCTTGCACATTTCTTTTTAACACCACATTCTACAAGTGCAAGAGAGACAGGAACAGAGTTTTGGTCAATCCATTCCAGCAAATAATTTGTACTATTGAATCTAGTAATAACATCTAAAGGAGGCTTTGATTCCTTCATTCCTTGATCAGTTTGATATTTGGACAACATAGTTTGACCAACAGTTGATGAATGAAAAAAAGCCAGCAATCCTGTGAACATGACTGATTAGGTTCTGAATGATTTTTTGAGCATCTAAAGCAGCATTGATTGAAAGTTGCACACCAAAACCGAGCTTGAATTATCCACAAAAAAAAGCATTACTTTTTTTGAAAATATTCGAACATTCGAAAATTTAAAATAATTTCGAATCGAATTCGAATATTCTTTTAATATTCGAAATTCGAATCGAATATCGAATATTCGCAGGTCCCTAGACTAAATAGTTAGACACTTAGAAGTTGGGACTAATCGGGTACTTTATTAGTTATCTTATCATATCTTATCTTATATAATATAGAAAAAAAAGTAAAGTTCCCCTTTCAGGTCTATAGGGCAGATGATGTAAAGGTCATCTGATTCTGATGCCTACGGTTAACTATTGTGTCATGTGGCCAGCACAACGACCAACCGCCTTTACTTTTCCCCAACTAATGTCTAGCTGGGTGGACTCAGAGGAGCCCAAGGATCCCGAAATAAAAATCCCAGCCTTCACCAGGATTCGAACTCGGGACCCCCGGTTCAGAAGCCAAGCGCTTTACCGCTCAGCCACCGCGCCTCTATATAATATAGACGTTACTTCAAAAAAAAAAAAAAAAAAAAAAAAAAAGAAGATGATTACGTCCTGCATATTAGCCAATGACCTAAATTCTAGACTAACCATGGAACAAGGGCTAATGGACGAAGGAGACATCTTGATGATCTTGTAGTACTGCATAGGAAAGGATTTTTTTTTTTAGACCTGACGACAATGGACACTACGTGTCCGTATTGTTGGAATAACTGTTGTATTTCTAAAGAGGCTGTATCACTTGATTAATAATTAATCTGTTAAAGTTGTAAATATCATATGTAATAATTAATACGGAATAAGGTAACACTACTTCTCCATTATTATTATTATTATTTTATAACAAAAAGTCGTCTTTATTTCCCTTGAATTTTCCAAATAAAATTGACTAAAGTGGCAGCTTTGCATCTCTTTTTTTTTTTTTTTTAATGATAACTGTACAAGTTGGCACCAACAACTTAGAAAAATGGCAGCCGTCAAAAAGAAAGTAGTCACAAAAGATGATTTGCGACGATTTATGAAGGAAAAGCAGACTGTTGTAAAAGGAACTGTTAAAAAGATTGAGCATCCATTAGCTAAGTGAGTTTTAAAAAATAATCTAGATCTAGAAATCTAGACCCAAGTAAAGGCCTAGTAATTGTTGTTAAAAGTTGTTTAATTTTTTTTGGCCCCCCCTTCGCCTTCACTTTTCACTCAGACTCACAGTCACACTCACTCACTCAGTCACTGACTCAAGGAGTCTCAGTGACAGTGATAGTACAGTCTCACTAAACTGTCTAAACTCACGGACCGAGTCTCCCTCAGTCGTAGAAATTACACTTAGTCTTAGATCTAGAAATAGACTTAAATCTTAAACTTATGACTATGAGTAGTATGAGCGACTAGTTCTAATTCTAATCTAAAATTATCTAGATTTCTAGATGTTTGTTAGTCTATAGATCTATATGAAAAAGTATATATGTCTACTTATTATAATAATAATAGTATGACTATGGTTCATCTCGGACATTTTGTCACGTGACTGTGGAGCCCAATTTTGGAGAGACACTCCCGTCCACAAATACAAATATGGGCCATGTCCATGGCTTTTGCTTTGGACAATTGGTCAAATTTGGTGTACTGCTGACTGGTAGAGGAGCTGGCCATTTTTTGTATGGCACACTTTTCTTTCAGAGCTGAGGCCCATATTTTTCACTGTCTATAGCTTTCTAAGTTTCTTGGTCACTGTGTCTGAGTGTCTCTCTTCTCTAGTGTGGTTTTAGGGCTATGTCTTCCCAATGTTCAGTAATGTTCGGTACCTAATGTCATTGTTTTGAGGTCCCTTTTTATTACATTCACAAATCGGAAGTATTGGACCAGTTTTTCTTGACCCAAACTCGAGTTGCCTTCTTCTTCTTCATATGATACTGAGAGAGGATGTAGAGAATGACTTTTAGGATGCGATTGTCCTCTATCCGGCGAACGTGTCCAAGCCAGTGCACACAGTGTTGTCTGAGGACTGTTAAGTTGCTGTGAATACCTGTTCGTGCAAGGATCTCAGTCTTGCACACTCCTTTGGCTGGGCTAGGACTAGGTTGTGATATTTGACCTAGACAGTAGAGATATAAATCTTGAATTTTAAAGGAACCTCTTTCACAAAAATATATATATATATATATATATATATTATATTTAATTTATAGATTAGTGATGTTCAGTCATATGTTTAAACTTAACAATACACAAGATTTCATTAATTACTGATTAAATATCTAGAGCTAAAGTGTAGCTAGATCTACATTTGGATGACTAAGTTTGATTATATGTGATTTGGTCATCTCATCTTATATAATACAGACATTACTTCAAAAAAGAAGATGATTAAGTCATACATATTGTAAGACATGACTCACTGTCAAAAGTCATCTCTCAAGATACAGTCGAGGGAGTGTGTAGAAATAGGGTCATCCAAAGAAAAGCTGGCAGGACAATATAAGATTAAAATTTCTTGATATCCTGCTAAGAACAGCTGCTGAATGTTAAAATTGGAGAGATTTGGTTACACATTCTGTCACAGCACCCTTATGATGAAAGTCATGCGACGGCTGATGATGATAGTTCAGTAAAAAGTGCTTTAAATAAATAATAGCTACACATTTTTTTTTTTGAATAAATTTTCTTAAAAAAAAATATCTTTAATTAAATAGATGTCAAATTTTTAACTGAAAAAAAAAAAAAAAGGAACTTTTCTTGAATGTGGCATCACATTGCCATTGCCCTAAAAAATCTTGACCTTTTGACTAGTATAGATCTACCATCTATTACCACTAATAGATGGCTAGTTCTACTAAAAAAGAATTACAAGAATCTCATTTATAAATATTTGTAGGCTTCCTTCAGTTGCGCATAGCAATTAGATGAAATCCTAGTCTTTAGTTATGGCTTGAATGATATTGCTCACACAGTTGTTGCCTCCTCTCCAAGCAGAGTATGTGTCCAAAGGAATGAAAGGTGTCTGATACAGTTTGGGATCAGCAGCAATGCAGGTTCTGGCATGGGTGTAGGCACCTTGTGCTGCAAGCTAAGTAAGGGTCTCCTGATTTTTCCTCAGTGTTGAATCCCATTTTTTTTTGGGTTTAACTGCAATGCAGCAAAGTTTTGTATTCAGAATATTCCTTCTCTAGATGGGTAACCTATTTAAAGCTTACTGGTATAGGTACCAGTTGCTTGTCAATGCTCCTTCTGTCAGTATCATTTCCACCATTATAGCCAGAAGTGGTAATGGACATAATACATTTCTCAAAATGCTTTTTGTCCATTTAATTTCAAAGTTTTAAAATTGTGACTGATAGATTTAAAGAAGATAATTTATTAGTAAAGTAAATTAATTTAAATATTCATTTTGTTAGGGAAGAGATTTAAGGAGATTTCAATACTAATGTGTCACAGTTTGTGTAGATTTTATTTATATTATTGCAATTTCTGCAATTTCAGGTGACGATACAACAATAGTGCCCTCTAACAATTTATTTTTAAAAATACATTTCTCCAGGTATAACAGTCTCAATCAACTGATGTGTGTACTTTGTAACAACATTGTTAAAAATGATCTTCTTTGGTCTGCTCATATTTTGAGCAAGCAACATAAAGAGGTATCTCAATACCCTTTTTTTAAATATGTAAATCTATTAATATAAAATCAAAACTGTATGAATGTTTTCAATTCATCAGTTCCAAATATTGTATTGCTTTTTTTTTGTTTCATTTGATTTAAATATTACTATATATGACCTATGATGTTTTTGAAAAACAATCTGGAATATTTAAAATTTGCTATTGAAAAGGTTTTAGTGTAGTTTTATTTCATTTGGTGACAGTAATTACTCAAGTATTTATTAAACCTGTAGAAAGCTGCTCATCTCAAATTTCAATTGTGATGATAATCATTCACAAATTATATGAATACTTTTCACTAACAATAATGGCAGTGTCTTCAATTTTGATGATTGAGCGCAGTGTTTCAGAAGATAATGCAAACCCAATTGCAACCTCCATATTTTCCCACATGATGCAGACAAAGCCGTTGTCCTTTAGACATAGGTTAAAATAATTTGTTAAGAAATGTCTGGAACTATGGCAAGTTTGGTGATGTTTTGAAAGGGTTTAAGCTTCAAGCAGTTGATATTACCGTTCGACTATCAAAGCTTCTTTCCCCTTACAGGAGATTTGGGCAAAGGGTTTCCATGAGATCTCTTCATGATTATGGCAAGCAAATCTCTTTCACAGGTGAAATGTCATAGTGAAAGTTGTACAGAAAAAGTAAATCATAAAACCTTTTCAAATATTAGGTAACAGCAAAGTTCTAATCCAAACTGACTCTTTCTTAGCGTGTCTCTGAGCTGAAAACACAGGGTCCAGCCAAACCAGACACTTCGGTGAAAGCTAAGCGTAAAGGTGATGATGAGCTACAGACAAGCCTCAAGAAACTGAAAACTGGCAAGTTTTTATCTTACTTAGCATTTTCTAATTGTTGTTGTGTTGTAATCTGTATTTTTTTTTAAATTATTTTTGTTCAAGGAGTTTATATTTGAATAGCTCTAAAGCTTGTGCAATACAAACCCTATTTCAATAAAAAATAAGTACAAAAAGAAACAAGATTACAAAGAGAGTTTGTGTGATACACAAACTCAGAGGCGGCCCCCGTCGGAGTCGGACCCCTGTCAGATCCGCCTATTCGCAAGATGTTTCGGATGTTACTTCTAAGTCTCTGGCTCAATTCCTGTATGCTCCCATCCTTAAACTATCGCAATATTTCTGAAAGAACAGTAAAGGTTAAATCATATTTTCAAAAGCCTTTAGTGTTTTTTTCTAACCGTGACGGACAGACCAACCAACAGACAAAACGCACAAAAATATTTTAGTTTCATTTTAATGGGGGCATTATACAATTTTATTTTAAAAAATCTGATTTTTTTTTAAATTTAAGAAATTAGTATAGAATCATGTCATTTCCGGTCTTTACGCTAGTACACGAAAGCCACTGCTAAGAGTTCATTTTAAAAAATGTGCGTGATATCTATGTGTCTAGAGCATTTCTTATAGTAACATTTCCTCCCTTACATTTACGTAATTGTTTTAGAATTGGTGTTTTGTTATTAAAAAATCGCTTGCATAATTAATTTTATAAATTAAACGGTTTGCGTTTAGAAAACTAAAAGTAGCCATAGCGCCTAAACTTTTCAAGCCGCATTTAATGGTGAAAAAATATTTTTCGTATCTCTTCTAGTTTTGGCGCTCTGAGTCTGACAGACGGACAGACAGACATAAATTCATTTTAAAAAATGTGCGTGATATCTACATGCCAAGAGCATTTCATATAGTAACATTTCCTCCCTTAGATTTACGTAATTGCTTCACAATTGGTGTTTTATTATTAAAAAATCGCTTGCATAATAATTTTTATAAATTAAACGGTTTGCTTTTAGAAAACTAAAAGTAGCCATTGCACCTAAACTTTTCAAGCCGCATTTAATGGTGAAAAAATATTTTTCGTATCTCTTCTAGTTTTGGCGCCCTGAGTGTGACAGACGGACATTTTGCACAAACCTAATAGCGGCTTTTTCCCCTTACGGGGGCCGCTAAAAATCATTGAAATGAAATATTAAAATATTTAGCTATTATAATAATTGCAATCCCAGCTTTAAAAAAGGATTTTTTTTTAAAATGCTTTTAACCATTTCATGCATTTACAAATGAGATTTACTTAAATTGAATTACAACATTAATAGAGTGTTAATACATGTTTGAGTGAGTGTTTTTTATAATGACATAGCAATAGTTCAAGGAAATCTTTTCTTACAATGTTCTCAGTATATTTGACTTTTTTTTTTTCTGTATCACAAAATGCAAATAATGAAATCATTGTTGTCATAGAACTTTTTAAAGACATTTTGAAATTTCTTTTCAGGTTCTGCTGAAGTAGAAATGTAAGTAGCTCTCTTTCAATTACTGTTTTAATTAATTTTTGTCTCCATGCCATTTCAGTCTCCAAAGTCATTAGATGGTTATCACAAGAAGAATGAATAACATTGGCAGTATTACTTAAATATAGATTTAAGAGTTGTGTCCAAACTATTTAACCCTCTCAAACATTTATGATTGTGAAACATATCATTAATCAGGAATGGAAATCTTTACCTAGTACTTCTAGGGTTAATGATGTGTATTCACTAGTTTCATCGCTATTTCAGTTAAAAAGACATGATTTTTAAATTTTGAAAAAAATTTTCTTATAAAAAATATATTTGAATTAGACTGTTGTTGAGGCTGAAGATGTTAGTGAATGCTTAGTTCTATATTTACATCATTGAGTTAGAGTTTATTTTCATCTCTTTACTTCATTAAAAAAAAAAATTAGCTTTTGTTTTTATTTCATATTCCATCCATTGTGTTCCTTTTTTTTAAAAAATAATTTAAAGGATAACAGAGACTACATTCAAAATTTTTGTTTGTAGAAAAGGTTTTAATTAGTACGAATATTTGTTTAGTGTTTCCAACAAAGCTGTTCAAAGTGATATAAAAGAACGGGCAAAAGCAGCATTGTTGGCAGGCTATTCATCATCATCATCTTCAGATGAGAGTGATACTAATGATAAGGAAACTACGCAAAACTCTACAGATTCACCAACAAAATTATCTCGACTATCAACAGCCAAGACAGATCTTCCTGATGGTAAAGCATTTACTATATTTGCATATACTTAACTCTTTCTCTCCGTAATTATTTACCACATTCTGGTTGAATCAACGTTGGTATTGTCAATTAGGAGCGAAAGAGTTAAGAATTCTATTTGAACAGATAGGTCAATGTTAAACACTAACTATACACAGTGACAACTTGATAGTAAATGTTGAACTTTTTTAATCTCAGTCCACAGTCATAGTAAACCCAAATATTATGCTTACTGAAGTTAATGTTTAATTATTACATCAATATACTGACCTCATCTGACCCTGTTAAAATCTCCTTTGTGTAGTAGCTAAATAGACTTTTCTAGAAGTCACAGTGACATTGGAACCTCCCAAAAGAAGATGCTAATCGGTCATAGTTGTTACATAGTTTGATATGGTGTTATGACATGACAATGGCCACACCCCAGCAAACCGTCTCGACTGATGGGCAAAACCAGGTGAGGGTTAGCCAGAGCTAGTATCTGGCGAAACTATGGTTTCTGTCCACCACCAGCATGTAAAGTCTAGTTGCGGCTGTATGGCGCTCAAGTCAAAACTGGACTACCAGGGCCATCAGGCGTCACCTAGCAAACGCTGTGGAGCGTTTTGGATCACTGTGGGATATGTAGAACACACTGGTCATCCACTGCACCCCAAACCAGTCCCAGTTGTCTGGACTCTGTTCTGCCACTGGATCCAGCTGGCTAGGGACGAGAGAGTGAGGCTGATGCAGCGCAAATATCCCTCACTTTAATAAATTTTCATAGCGCAAACCACATTCTCATCCCATCTTCGAGTGCATAGGAAATGAGAAATGTGCTCATCTTCGTACACGAAGGAGGAGCTATATGTATGACATGAATAGGATTTAGTTATTTGTTTCTTGAATGGGGGGAAAGTCCTACTTAGATGATGAATGACGGGATATATCTTTAAAAAGTAAGAACGCTCGAGAGGCTAGAAACAAGACGCTTTCTTATTACAGTAAGAATAAGAAGAATTATATAGACGGCTAGTAATAGAGGACATCCGACTGTTCCCTTATTGAGTATTCAAAGTTTTTGTTATTTAAACACTACCATGGACTACCTATATCAATTGTTGGCCTTTCGTCTGTGTTGATGTTACAGCATTGAGTTCAGTATTACCTCCATTCGAGTTTGTTAATATTTCAAGTCCTCATCGCGGTGGAAGCACATAAGAATGGTCAAGATTGTGACCTGACCAGTTCCCAAACTTTTTCAATGCTAGTCTCAAATAGTGTTGAAACAAAGTCTGCTTTCTTGTTTGTGCAGTCAAACATGTTAGATATAAATATGAGTCTACTGTCAAAAATTCTCAATGAAAATTAACTTGCTGCCATTGATTTTTTTATTTTTCAGATTTCTTTGACCATGAGGCTGAGACTGAACAGGCCCACAGTAAGAAGATGTCAGAAATACTTCCTGAAGGATTCTTTGATGACCCAAAACTGGATGCAAAGGTAGATAACTTTCCAATTAATAGTACCTGTCTTCGGTCTGTTAATGGATTCTGTACCACGGGTGCTAGATATTTTCCTCTTAAAGGTGACTACTGAAGAAAATAAATTTAGTCAATGAAAAATGGGCAAACTGAAACAGCAATCACTCTGAAAAGTTGAACAGTAACCTTTAAACTCTTACGGTCACTGCACAGTGAGGGATTGATAGGTCTGTGACCTTCTTTGCTCATAGAACCACTGCATACTGAGGTTTTTTTTGATAGGTCTGTGACCTTTATGCCCTTACATTCACTGCATACTGATGGTTTTATAGAAGGTCTCTGGTGATTTTCTAATCTAGCAAATCATTTCTCATGTAGAATCATGTCTTTTAGTTGCCTTTACAAGGAATAGTTGAAACAGTTTAGGAACAGGTGGAATCATCCAAGTGGTTCTATGGCTCAATATTAAATTGACACTTCTTTGCCTTATTTATATTTCTCTCTATATTGAACATATTGTAACTTGTTCACACATCATAGACATAGACCAGTGGGGCTGCACCAATGTTTGCTACAAAGACTCTTAAACTTAATCACCTGTAATAAAATTTCTGTCTTGTGCTTCTTTAAACAAAGTTCAAGCATCATCCGCAAACAAAACCCTTTTTTGTGTGTTTGTGAACTCTCTATTGAGGCCAAAGCTCAATGATGTCCATAGTTTTCACTGTGGAACAAAAAATGTGAATGTGCTACACCAGCGGTTGTAAACCTTTTAAGCTCCACGACCCCTTTTTACAATCCACCTATCTACGGCGACCCCCACACACACATAATCATTAATCGACCCCCCAAGGGGGTTGGGACCCACAGGTTGAGAACCCCTGCACATCACAATACACAATAGTCTTCATTTTGTGATCATGTCCTGGTTTGGTTACATAACAAGCTTGAAGCCACATTTAAAATAATTAAATATCTTAAAAATATTATAATGCTTGAGCCTAAAATTCAGAGCTCTGGTTAACTAAAATCTATAGTCATTGCACTCCAACTCTAGAGCCATGCTCCCAGCAGTTTTGTGATTTCTTTACTTACTCCCCATATTTTTTTTTAAAAAAGTGGGGATTTCACAACTTGTTAAAAACAAAATAAAATGTTGTCTCCCTTATTTCTATTTGTAGGTGAGAAATGTTGAGTACAAAGACAAAGATGAAGAACAATGGGACCTGTTTCAGAAGGCAATCAAAGAAGAGGCACAGGTACATTTATCAGTTTCTTTTCAGTTTACTTTCTTATTTTGTTTTTCCTTTGAATTTGTTTGCTTGCCTTGCCTCTACTTCTAGCTAAACATGTATGATTTTCTCTCTATCGTTTCCTCACTAAATATGTTCTCTTAGCTATACATGAATGTTTTTCTAGCCAGATATGTTCTTCTAGCTCAATATTTCTGGTCTCTTAGCTAAATATGTATTTTCTCCTCACTATGTTTATTCCCCTAGCTAAAAATGTTCTCCTAGCCAAAGTTAGTATTTTGTTTTGTCCATACATTATGCCAATAGCAACTGTGGTATACTCTGTTTATTTCATATGACAGGTATCTGAAGTGATCATGGAAGAGGAAGATGAACAAGTCAACATTGATAGAAACATTGATGAGATAGATGATCAGATGTAAGTTCAGGCTCAGTAGTGTACTGTATGGAGCTCATCTATAGTTGTTCCAATATTTTTAAGGTTTAAAAGTCAAATCAAAATCTCAACAGACTAATTCCAAAACATTTTATATTAGGATGATATTAATTGAGTGTTTAACAACATATTCTATTTAGATAAATTAAAACATTCTCTATTAGCTCAGAGATACAACTGAATAGTTTGAGTTAAGTTTTTAAAGTTGTGTTTTTTTTTGGCTTTAATTAATAAATATAAAAGAAATGTGAAAACATTTAGTACTTGTTACCAGTTGCATATTTTACTGTTGAAAAAAGCTTTATAAATCAATACAAAAATTGACCATTCATGTTGTTTTGTGTTTCAGTCATAGGTGGCAGGAAGTTGAAAATCTGCATGTGAAAAAAGAAACCATTGCAAAAAGCTGTAAACCTGATGGTTCCAAAGACAATGTAGATGATGAGGTGGATGATGAAGAGCTTGATTCCTTGTTAAATTGGAGAGCGAAAAAATCTTTGAACTAGTTTTTGTTGGAAGAAATTTAAACAAACCTTTGTGTGCCCATGATGTCAATATTGTTTGAAGGGATGAGGCAAAGAGCCATTTATGTCGGCTTTTCTCTTCTGTTCATTATATTGAATCCTGCTGTGTCTTGTTAATATTACAAGACAAATGACTTTTTGCCTGTTGAAAGTAAGATAAGTATTGCACTTAATAAATTTCCCTCTGATAGCATATGACCAGTCTGATACCATATGACCAAGTTTAACTTTGATAGTGATTTGAATTCACAAACTACCAACTCACAAACACTAGTGAAAAACATAGATATTTAACCTGTTGTCATATCCCCATGTTGTCATGGAAACCATGTAGGTTTTGAACATTTGCTCATACAACTTCAATAGTTTTCTAAAGCCGGGCCTGGAGGAATGTAAAAAAAAAAAATTTGTATTTGTAAAGTATTGTAAAATCTATTATTGTATTCATACTTAAGAAAGTTTTCATACCTTACTTTAAAATGAGTAGTTCCATGTTATGTAGACAAAAATGCTTGTCGAGCCAAGCTTTGTCTTGAAAACTTTATTACAATAAAGTTTGTTTAGGTTGAGCCTGAGTTAGCTTTTGTATATAATTTCCAAGCTAAACCTGACTTCATTATAACATCATTGCATATGAACTAGTGTAATAAGACATCAGTTCAGTTTATTGATTTTGTTACACACATGAACATTGACATTTGTTTTTGCAAAAATGTAATAAAAGTTTTGCTGTACAATTGTATTTTTTTTTCATTGTTGAACATATATTTTTAAGGAATTAAATGAATATATTTCAATTTGTGTGTTATGAATAACTAGTGCTGGTCAAGGTTCTTAAGTTGAGTTGTACCAGTATGGCAGTTGATAAAAATAATTTTTACTGACACCAAGCCCACATAACACATTCTAAGTAACAAAGCTCTCAATTTGATCAACTTTTATAATATTAAAGCCTGTCTTCGAGTCCAAAGATTAGTGAGGAATGCAGTATTTCCCAAGGCTGCGCAGCCCCAGCTCATGTTTGTTCAAATTTTGTAACTGAAGTTAAATCCCCAACACTTGAAATGTTTTTACATGGATGGATTCTCTAAGAGAATTTAAAAAATGAAATTATTGTGTTAGAGTAATGGATGTTAGGTATTAAATGAGAAACAATTGAAGTTGATTAAAATAAAAATAATAACAAGTCCACTGTGAAATAGTTTCTGAATAAAAGTTAATGTTAAGTTGTAATTGCTAGTATCTTAATTAATAAACTTTACTACAATTGACTCAAATATTTGTTATGACTGGATTTCGTAATTAAAAAAATCACTATATCTTTAAAATCATTTTTCTAGTTTATCCAATTTTATATAATAAACTGAATACAATAAACTGAATACACTCATAAGTTATTTAAAAAATTTATTCAACACAAATTTTAGTAGCTACAGACATCAAAAATCAAGATCTACAAGTTCAATATCAATAATGTATCAACAGCATTTTGTACGCCAATGATTTCAAACTAAATTGTCTGCATTTTCACATTCAGTACTCTAGAATGGTTTGAGTAACGTGGAAGTCAAACAGCATAAGAAAAATATGTCAAATAATGTGTTAAGCTCTCGCAGTAGTGGTCTACAGACTTATGATCAGGGACATCATTGTTGCAATTGTCAGATAGGAAAATAACTGATATTACTATCAGAAAACAAGAATAAAGCAAGTATAGTCTGTTCTGTTTGAAATTCAGAAATTATCTTGAATTTTTTTTAAAACAATAATAAAGCTTATCTTTGGGGTGGGGAGAAGGATGGCATCATGCCCCAGGCTTCAGATAAGCCTCTGGTCAATACCTGTAATCATTTATAAATTCAACAAACTAAGAATGATTATGTCATCACTTGTGACAAAAAAAAATAAATGAAAGAAAAATTGTAATCATTATCTATGTATAATAAGTACAAATGTAATAATACTTGAATACAAGTATGACCTGAAACAAACAAATGCCGGTATGTCCTGAAGGAAAGCATAAATCTATAAAAGCTTTAAAGTTTGTGGGAAAAGGATACAGCTATAGGACCTTATAGCTTTATCTTTGAAGAAAAAACACATACAACTGAACTGTTTCATATTATTTTGTATCATTGAAAAATTAATCTTCATGTTTAAGTGACTTAATTTCTAATATGTTGTTAAAACTTTAAAATCATTTTTAATATTGTTATCATTGAGATCTTTCATTATTACTGGACAATCAATAACATGTGTTCTCTTTCTTAGATTGGTTGCAAAAGTTGTTAGGTTAGCATTGAGCTAGCGTTATTAAAATCACCTATGCCAGTTATCGGCCTTTCTGAATCTGCCAAAGCTTCTAGAACTCCCTATGCATAGAAATAGTTGCTTTAACTTCTAACAATGACCCCTTACTGTTTATTGATCTTAAAAGTGAATTGTTCCCAAATTACTTATTCAATTTTCATTTCAGCCTTTTCCAAATCCATAGAGGCTGAGCAACAGAAGGGAAGTGACTGGCAATTTGTCTCCCCTAAAGATAAAAACTACCCATAATGCATTCATTACCAAGGAAGACAACATTTCCTGGCAAATTTCAGACAAAAAGAAAATAGATGTATTAATAAAGCAAACCATTGTATCATTAATAGATAAGACTTGCCACAACAGTATGTGTGCAATATAAAATAGTTATTACTATTACACTTATTTATTGAAATAAAAAAAAAGTGTTTTTTTTTTAAAGAAATACTTTTTAATTTTGTCCATAATGTAAAATTGTAAACATTTGTATTATGAACAGGGGGACATGGTTGCTAAGTGGAAAAGCGCTTGGCTTCCAAACTGAGGATCCCAGGTTCAAATCCTGGTGAAATCAGGGATTTGAAATTTCCAGATTTTTAGGTCACCCCTGAGTCCACTTAACTCAACCTGACATTAGTTAAGGAAAAGTAAAGCTGGTTGGTTGTTGTGCTGGACACATGACACCCTCGTTAACAGTGGGACAGAAACAGATGACCTTCAATCATCTGCACTATAGATTACAGGTCTGAAAGGTAGCTTTATTTCAATGTGACCTAATGTAAACATAAAATCTCATTCTCTGATTACAAAAATAGATCATTATCCATTTACAAAAAAAAAAAATAATAAAATCATCTATTGCTGCTGACAAAATACAAGTGAAAATTTAAAATTTTTACAATGAATTAAAAATGATATTGACTCAAAATTTGAGTTTTCCCCACAAAAATGAAAAGTGAAACAAATGCAGTTTTGGTTCTAAAAAAAATATTTCTTGAAACAATGGGTATAACAAGACATATGCAATTTAACATATTTTGAAACCAATTTACAGCATAAATTGAAAAAAACACAACTTTCTGATATATATGAATTCCATAAAATTAAGTTTTACCTACTTTTGTAAAACCAATACTTTACTGGTATAAAGCTAGTACTTTACTAGTATAAGTCTAAAGGAGTACAAATATTTATGTGATACCCAAGGTTAGAGTTTGGTGAATGAGGCTACAGTACAAATATAATTATAGAAACTTGAGGTAAACTGGTTGAATTTTTATCAAATTTGAGTAAATGATATACAATTGAAAAAAAAATTTCTTTACAAACAATCAAAAATACAAAGTAGGGATACAAGAAGAGCAACCATACCAACAATGCTGACTAGATAGGAAATTCAACATCAACTGAAATCAATAGGTCTAACACTATCTTGTGTTTTTTTTTAGATATAATTCTACTCATACAAATATTCTATCTTGGCAACATCAATCAAGATATATTTTTTTTTTAATTAAAGTGTTCTTAGTTTAATTATGAAGTTCTTTTCAAGTCATGTTATCTACATGTGCACATCTTTTGTTTACGGTGGACTCATTTCCTAAGCTGATATGTCAGGCTGACAAGAAGTTTAGCAGTGGTAACTTTCATCGAGCATTCTTTGAAGCTCCTGGGAACAAATTCTGGCTTGTTCTCTGAAACAAATGTAAGGATCCAAATGGAATAAAATATTCAAACTCAAATATTCAGATCTGAAACAAATAAATCTGATTTCTAGCTGTGGGTAAAACAAGAGGTAAAAATTCCAATAAATGTGTTTATGACTGCTTTATACTCAAGCTTACTCATTTTACTTGTATTATATACATGAAATTCTAATGTTAATCTGTTGCTAAAAACTATTGAAACAAAAAGTAGACTGACCTATATGGTTTCTGTTGTTCTGCTGTCATTGCACGCCATCTTTGTCCCATCAGTTTACTTATACTTGCTGCTTGCAGGCCAGGATTATCTCTAAACAGATTATGAAGGTATCTAAGTTAAGCTCTATTCTCTATAATATATTCCCCAATATAAGTTATAAGTTAACATCTTAATTGCTTTAATTTCTTATATATTAGTTGCTTGATGAATGATAACCACTGAGGCAAATTATAAAACATTACAATGGTTCATTAAGGAAGGTCAATAAAAGCATTAAAAAGACACCCTTAAGAGCTCCCTCAAAGAGTGTGAGATGGAAATTCACTGCTGGGTACTGCTAGCTCTTAATCACTTAAGCAGTGAATATCTGAGTCTCAAGATATGAGGCAATGAGATTGGCCATCAAGAAAGAACCTAAATCTATAAAAAAAAAAGGCTGAGAAAAATAAGCAGGAAAAACTGCCCCAACCTACCCATGCCATGTATGTGGCCAGCTTTTTAAAGTGAGGATTGGACTTCACAGCCATCTTTGAGTTCATAGGAAATGAGAAATGTACTCATCTTTGACTACATAGTAGGGGCCATATAAAAATATAATATATAAGTGCTATAATAGATAAAGTTATCCCGCATAGGAGACAGCCACATGCCAAATGCGAACTTTGGTAAACTTAAAGGAGTATGTCAGAACAGAGGTGCCCCCATAAGCACTATAAATATCAACTCAGTTGTCATTTCACCATCACTGGCATAGAGCAGCTGTCAGCAGATAAGAAAGAGACAGTTGAAGAGATCTCACAAAGACTGTGGGACAAGCATTTGAGACTCAAGAAAAGCCATTATTGAAGACAGACGAAGAAGATGGAAAGAAAAGTTAAATAGCAAGCGGACAATGGCTTTGTCTGCATGAAATGAGGGGCAATATGAAGGTTGCAACTGGGTTTGTGTAGTCATGTGAAACATTGCTCTCATCCTTAATCTTCAGGATCGAAGGCATAGGAATGATTGTAATAGATAAATTATTAAATCCTTATATTAATCAAATAATTAAGAAATTAAAGCATTAGGCTTTATTAAAAAGAAATTTTTTACTTATCAAAAAAGAACATAAACTAAAACCTTGATTAGTTCATTAGTATAAGAAAAGTTTTTGGGACCTTTCAGCTCAAGAAAAAAACATAAAGAAACTAGAACAGACACCAATTTAAACCTGAGAGGTTTATAATAGGAGATTATTCACATTTGATTAGAATAATATCAGTAATAAAATCATTTAACTTAGAGGCACTACAAACAAAGCATTAGAACTTATTAAAAGAAATTTCCATAAATCAAATAAGAAGAGAAAACTAAAATGTTATTTGACCTTGGTTAGGCCAATATTAGAATATGCCTCCTCTGATTGGGACACCTCAACTCAAGAAAACATTAAGAAACTGGAAGAGACACAGAGCATAGAGCAGTGAGATTCATAACAAACGAATATTCACATTTGACTAGAGTAACACCTTAAAATCACTTAATTTATAAAGCCTTCAGGATAGAAGTAAAGTAGCAATTATACACAAGACACTGAACCATAATCTTCAAATACAAAAAACAAAATTTAATAAAATACTCAGAAAGACACAAAGATAAAGGCACATTCCTCGTCCCATATGCTAAGAAAAATCTGTACAAATTCCTTAGAGAATTCCATTAGAGAATTGAATGGGTTGCCTGAGCTAGCCAGGAAAACCAGTGACTTGGCAGAATTTAAGTCATTAGTATGCTTGACTGAATGCATGACGCGAAGGACCTAATCATCTTCTTTTTTGAAGTAACGTCTGTATTATATAAGATAAGATAAGATCAGAAGACTAAAAAAATGAAGTAGCAATAATTATTATAAGTAAGGTACATTTTTTATTCCACATGCTAGAATGGAATTTGTATAAGTGCTCTTTTGTATCAAAGGGCTAGTAGAGCATGGGATGGGTTGCCTGAATCAATCAGAGTGGAAAACCAATGATTAAGTAGAGTTCAAGTTTCTCATTAACATCCACAATTATATTAACACAATGGATATGCATAGGACATAATAATGTTCTTTAAAGAAGGAATTCCTGCAACTTAAGAGTATAGAATAGTTCCTACTTGATAAAGCGCTTCCTGTTGATTCTACTATACATCATGAATCCATTCATCCACGATGACTTGCGAAGATCCAGCTTTGTGCTAAACAGCTCAACATTAGCATCTCGAACTACTTTAGCAGATTCTGTTGCAAGTTCAAGTTCTGGTCTAATTTTAGAAAGAGGAACAAAGTCAAAAAAAAAAATAGATAACAGAATATGTGCATATGTCAAAGGTTATTCATAGTCATAATTCAAAGTTATTAATAGAACAGTTTAGGAGGTGGCTCAATATGTTCACAAGAAGTAATTTGAAAAAAAAAAAAAATCTAAGACATGGCACTAGAAAAAATAATTTCTGTTGAGTTGAACTGGTCTTATTGTTTAGCAATGAATAAGTTCATTGAACTTGAGAATGCATATCAATTAACTGTTGTATTGGCCAATTTTATATTAAAGTAAAGTTCCCCTTTCAGACCTTGTGGTCTATAGGGCAGATGATGTAAAGATCATCTGATTTTGTGGCCAATGGTTAAATTGGGTGTCATTTGGCCAGCACAATGACCCACCGCCTTTACTTTTCTCCAACTAATGTCAGGTACACATTAGAGCTGGGTGGACTCAAGGGCGCCCAAAAATCCTGAAATTAAAAATCCCAGTCATCACCAGGATTCGAACCCGGGACCTTCTGTACGGTAGCCAAGCGCTTTACCGCTCAGCCACAGCGCCCTCTTTAGAATGAAAAAAAAAACAACAACCTTGTGATGATGTAAAGCTGATCTGTTTCTATGGCTAAACAAGAGCATTATGTGGCATTGACAAGTGAACCCAGTGCCTTGATTTTCACCAACTAATGTCAGGTATCCATTAGAGCTGGGTGGACAAAGGGACAACAACTAGGCAGCAGTTTCAGGAGTCTACTTTACTATAGTATTATTATCTTGCCATGCACACCGCCATCCAAGATGGTGGAGAAGGTGCACACTATTAGAGACTAGACAGAGAAGGATGTTGAAATTATAAGAGAGACTAGACAGAGAAGGATGTTGACATTAGAAGAGAGAGAACGATTGATGTGCTCAAGGTAGATGTTGTTTTTTGTAAGTGTGATGTCCTCGTGTAAATAAACATCGTTGCCTCCCTTCGGTTATTACAATATATATATACAGATATACGGATAAAAGTATATAATTATGAATACACATCTATAAAACAATCTTCAACCTACACTTCAGAGTTATCCTTCTCTTCTATAACTTTCTTAATGACATCACCCAATTTAGAAGTTTTCTCTTCAACCATAGACAAACTGCTTCCTGAAAAAAAAAAAAGAATTAAATAAAATAAAATCCGAAATGCATAAAATCATAAGCACAACACCATTAACAAATCCGATTTCAAGTCAACAATAATGCAATGTACAGTTCCAAATTTTATTAGTATACAGTTTTTTTTATTTATATTCAAACCCCCTGCTAATTGTAACACTAGTGTAACATTTATATTGTTTACCCATTTCAACAGCTAATTTCACCCTAAATTAGGCTCAAGGTTTACCTCATAATGTGTTATAAGGGAAAAGTTTGCATTTTTTAAAGGGGTTTAACTTTTATTGATTGCAGATCCCATTATGTATTTTAGATTTAGACCTTTGAACGCTGTCCAAATGAAAACAAAGTTTTCTATGTGGTCTAGGTACTAATTAATGCTCTTCTGTACACGTACAGTACACAGACTTTCGATCCTTACCTAAGCTTATTCCCAGCTCATCTAAATGACTCTGACAGTCACTTGGTAGCTCTAACCAATTACCAATATTGTACAGGGGAGCTCTCTTAGGACTGAGCTGTTTGCGTTTGCTGTTGCGACAGAGTGTCATTGCGTCAACCTCCGAATGAGGCGATCTCTCAAGTGCGCTGCTTTTGTTGTCACTGAGTACCAAGGGCTTCTCAACTCTGATCTGTGGCAAGACTTGATTGGGTGAAACAATGATAGAATGTGACAAGTCATATGGTTGTTCATCATGTCCTGCAAGGTCGCACCTAATACCAAAATGATTTTCAGACATACCCTGAAAAAAATTTGAACTAAATTTGTATATACGCGTCACCCTTTAATTATAATACCAGTGTAAGTACATATATATTTATTTATATAGTAAGCATATAATTTTTTAAAGGTTACTACATTCGTAAATAATATTTTTTTAGATAGTATTTGGTAGTGAATTTGAAATTACAATAAGTATTTTTTTTAATTAGCAAGTTTTTTCATTCATATTTTTTTTGGTGGGCAAGATTACTGCTAGAAGTATCTTCCACTTCAAACCTGGTAGTTCAACTTTTGAAAGTGTATGCTACCTGATAGGAAACACTGCTTCTGTCAGGACTTCCAAGCCATTTCACTTTCTCAGGTGTGTCCATCAATGTTCCCTGTGCAGTCAAACAATTATCTCAATTAATGAATACAGCAAAGTTGTTGAAATGTGGTCAATATAACCACTTTATTAAGGGGAGTCACTTATTTTTTAAATGATACTTCTGTAAAGAGTGGAATCTTCATGGCACAAAAACCTTTCATACCAACCCTAACAAGAGTATTCAGACAAATGTAAATGGCATTTTATAAATTATGTATGTTTATATTCATAAGATATCAAAACCTCAAATAACTGTGATTTAAAAAAAGAGATCCCTTCAGTTATGAATAAAATGAAATTAACACCTTAAAATTTGTGCAAGATAATTTATTAGTGGTGTTATTGAAGTAATACAAATTTTAATTTCAAAATGATATCATATTGCCCTGGTCTTTGCAACTGAACATTTTTTAAAATCTAAGAACAGACATTCCATAAATGAGATTTCTTGTATTCATTAAAATGCATCATTAGATTCAAAAGAATTTCACAGATGCAAGTAACTTTTGAAATAAGCAAAAATGAAATATGTACACACAAAAAAAAATACTTTTAAACAGTTGCTCACTGTATACAGGTATGTTCAGTTCTTACAGCTCACCTTTAGATTTATGCATAAATGTTTTTTAATTTCTTATCCTGAGTGAGACACCTTGGTTATGCTTGTTCAACAATTAAAAACAATGTGCATATCATGAAAGTGAACAGTTAAAGACAATGTGCATATCATGAAAGTGAACAATTAAAGACAATGTGCATACTAAGAAACTGAACAGTTAAAGACAATGTGTATACTATGAAACTGAACAGTTAAAGACAATGTGTATACTATGAAAGTGAACAGTTAAAGACAATGTGTATACTATGAAAGTGAACAGTTAAAGACAATGTGTATATTATGAAAATGAACAGTTAAAAACAATGTGTATGGCATGAATGTTACTCTCAATAAAGCCCTACATCTTTAGCATACTCTATAAAATGTCAAATGAGAAATGAAACTACCTCTATACAATGAATTGGAAACTCAAGGATTACTTGATCACTATCTGATTGACTTAGAATCTCTGAAAATACATTGAATATTTTAAGAAAGAAATAAAATAATCTAAGCATATTTAGACAAAATAATTCTAAATATTGAAAAGATATTTTTTTTTTTACAAAATGATTGAGAATTAATGACTTAAGAGCCCTATGGCTTTCTTCAGTTGCAAAGTGATTGTCCATCATCTCATACAAGTGAGATGGAAGCCTGGTTATTAGCTATTGAAGTGTGCCGATAGTGTTTGGGATTAGCAGCATCGCAGATTCTTCCAGAGTGTTGCACTGTCTGCTGCAAGCTGCCAAAGGATTTTCCCCAGGGTTGACTCCTGATGCTTTTCCCATGTTTGGGTATAGCTGCAAGGCAGCAGATTGGGATTAGCAGCATCGCAGATTCTGCCAGAGTGTTTCACTGTGTGCTTCAAGCTGCCAAAGGATTTTCCCCAGGGTTGACTCCTGATGCTTTTCCCATGTTTAGGTATAGCTGCAAGGCAGCAGAGGTTTGGATTCATAGTTTACTTTCTCCAATGAAATTTGTGAAAATCATATAGCTAATGAATGCTTTTTTTTTTTAATTGTCCTATTGGAAATGTAGATTTACACAACTTAACTGATTTTTATGAAACTAATAGCATCCTGAAAATACACAATTTACCAGGTTTGTGGTCATTCCCTGGAACAACCCAATCTTCATAGAACCCTGGTGTGCTATCACCTTCAATATCTGTAATAAAAGATGCTGTTGGTACAATAGAGTCTTCAGAATTATCTTCCGCACTGTTTCTGGAGTCAGGTGTGGACTGACAGTATGTTGACACAGCTGTTGAGTTCATTGTTGAAGATGACATGTTCAACCCATGAGAAGGTTGAATTGAAAATCTGTCACTATCTTCCTAAAAGACAAAATAATCTGGATATTTATTGAAATTAAAAACAAGAACAGCTGAAAATGAAAAGATTATTAAATTTAAGAATCTTACCATGTATTAACTACTGCAGCAAATCTCATGTCTATCTATACAATAAGATTAAATTAAAATGTGCCTTATTATTCAATAAACTTTGAATAAACACACAATTTATAACAAAACTATGATAAATAATTCCATATATTCTGATGTTGTTTTAGACCCAATACTTACACTATCATCTGAGCTCATGATAGAAAACTCCCACAACCCTGAAGATTAAAGTATCAAATTGTTTAAAATCTGCTTAATTTGATGTGCGTTATAAATAAATATAAAAAACTTATTATTGTTCTTAAGCTTTAGAAAATTTATTGTGAAAAAAAATGCTTTTTATTGACAACATACCAGATTTTTCAATCTCTTTAACATTGGATGTCAAAAGGGACCAAGATGGATCAGTTGGAATATTTAATTGGGAACTAACAGATTTAATAGTGTTTTCCAAATAGGCAATATAGCTGATAATTCTCTGCATCATAACAACCTTGTAAAAAATTAAGACATTAAAAATTCATTTCAATGCTTTACATAAACAGAATAATAAATAACAAGTATAGATTTGATTTTTAATTCTTTAAAGTTTTTATTCTTCAATTCTAAATGATCTCAACATAAACATAAGGGCTATTAAATATTTTTAAAAAGAATTGAATGACAAAAATGATTAACATCTGTGTTATGCTTTAAAAAATCATTAGTACAGTGAAATGTATTAAAAAAGGCAAACATTCAGAATATACCAAAGACCAGTATCTAATATACTTTAAGAATATAATCATTACTTTTGTTTCCTTTCCATCTTTTGCAGATCCAGGAACTTTCTTGCAAATCAAACGGAGATGTTGGTTAAGTGAATGGTGACGCAGACTGAATGCAAATGTAAAAAATAAATATGTAGTTTTATAGTACACTAATAGATATTAACAATTACAAGTAAGCTGAACATTTAAATGATACTTTTAAACCAAAAGGAGGTGGGGTGGATGAGCTGAGCGGTAAAGCACTTGGCTTCTGAACCGGGGGTCCCAGGTTCGAATCCTGGTGAAGACTGGGATTTTTATTTCGGGATCCTTGGGAGCCTCTGAGTCCACCCAGCTCTAATGGGTACCACAGAACCAGATGACCTTTATATTATCTGTCCTATAGACCACAAGATCTGAAAAGGGAACTTTACTTTTTTTTTTTATACCAACAGCTTTTACCTTGAAAATATTTAGGTATGAAAAATAAAACAAATTGTTAATCAATATGCTTAGTAGTCATACTAACTCAGGGTACTATGGAAAACAAATCTTTAAAATTTTTTTTCACTAAAAGGCAAAGTAAAGTTCTCCTTTCAAACCTTGTGATCTATTTTTTCACTAGCTTTCTGATATATTTTATAAATGCAATGTATTTGAACAACAAATTTACCGTTCATTTTCTCTATGTTTCTCTCTAAGTAACTTCATGGTACTTAAAGTCCTATTTTTATTGAAGTAGGTTGCTCGCCTCTGATATTGAACAGGATTTACAAAGTCTGTTTTGCAATACATCACTGACCGCATCACTGAAGCATTGAACTGTTGTTTTTTTTTAAAGTAAAAAATATTTTTAAAATTCAAATAAATCTAATTATAAATGTATAAAATTCTCTTGACATGATTAATGTTTATTGGAGATACTTCAGTTGTAATAAGAACATTTTTACAAATATTTAAATAATCTCTTGAAGACCTTCAGGTTTATGAGAGATTAGAGTGTGCCTATTTTCCATATAAAAAAATTAAGGTTTAACAGTTGCAAGAATGTTAAAATTAAAATATATCATGTACTTTCTAAACAGATTTCATGTACACCACCATTAAAATCCAAAGTAAAACCTGTCTCAATTCAATACTATAAAATACTATTCATAAAAGTTCCAATATGTATTGGAAAAAAGTTAAACCTCTTGAGCTGATCCTCGCCTACTACGAGACGATGAGAAACTGTCAGTCTGCGTATACACATCTTCTTTATCATCAAACATTGGCAAAGTTGATACTTCAGATTTCTGACCTTGAGATATCTTCACTTTTAGCAAAACTTTTTTTAAATTCGTAGCCATCTAGGTAAAAAAAAAACACACATATAAAGATGAAGCAGTAAAAAGAAAATTCTTGAAAGTTGTGTTTTCAAAATAGATTTATAAATGTGAGCTCAAAAAAATTATTTGATACAAATGCCACATGATAGATCAAGTATGCAAAACAATATGGGTGCCACAAGATAGATCAAGTATCCAAGTTTATCTTTAAAAGGCTGATTGTATGCAATGAAATTCAAGAAGAGAAAGCGATGGGAAGACAACAGGGGACATGCAGGCCTGTCTGCTCAAGATTAAAGACAGAGAAGAATAGAGAAATTCGGTCGACAGATCATGTTTGGTGCCCTAATGGCTCAACCGATTAAGGGATAGGTGAAATTCTCTATAGATTAGATCTATTATTACTGATAAAATATTGAAGAGAGTTAGCCCATAAAAAAATATAGATTCTAGACATAGATATAAAAATATATGTATTTGTAGACTACTGCACATGTGTGCTTGTGACAGAATTGTGTCCCAAAATGTAGTCAATTGCAGTTGTACTGAGTCAAGATTTTAGAACCTTGTCTTAACTAAATACACTATAATATATATAATATAGATCTAGATAGTAGATCATATTGATGAAACTATAAAAAAATCAAACAAAGCATTAGGGTTTATTAAAAGAAATTTCTATAAATCAAAAAAGGACATAAAACTAAAATGCTATTTAACCTTGGTTAGGCCAATAATAGAATATGCATCCTCTGTTTGGGACCCCTCAACTCAAGAAAACATTAAGAAACTAGAACAGACACAAAATAGAGCAGTACGATTCATAACAAACGAATATTCACATTTCACTAGAGTAACACCTTTAGTAAAATCACTAAATTTAGAAAGCCTTCAGGATAGAAGACTTAAGAGTAAAGTAGCAATTATACACAAAACACTGAACCATAATCTCCAAATACAAAAACAAAACTTAATAAAATACTCAGAAAGACACAAAGATAAAGGCACATTCCTCATCCCATATGCTAGGACAAATCTGTACAAATGCTCTTTCTTCCCTAGTGCCATTAGAGCATGGAATGGTTTGCCTGAGCTAGCCAGGAAAACCAGTGACTTGGCAGAATTTAAGTCACTGGTAAATATGCATGACTGAATGCATGACGCGTAGGACGTAATCATCTTCTTTTTTGAAGTAACGTCTGTATTATATAAGATAAGATAAGATAAGAAGATATAGTAGAGTCTTATATATGGCACACTGACTTTGGGAACTAGGTCAAATTTTTATTTTATTTTTTTATTTGGTGAAGGTTTAGCTAACAAAAAAAACTGAAAGCAGATTTTTATTCTGCGACTAAAGGACTATAAAAAAAGCTGTGTTTCTTTGAATTACCACTCATAGTCAAGATTTTATTTTAAAATATAGTAGGTCACTCCATACTCTTATATCGAACACAGTTTTTGTGCTTTCTCCTTTAGCGCACATCGAGCACTGTCAGTAAACACCACTATGTAATTACTAATAAATTACATCTTTATTAATTAAAAATTATTTAGGATTGTATTAAAAGAAGCAGAATCACTTATGCAATATGTATTTATAGTCTTTTGCCTCATATATATATTGCCTCTCTCTCTCTCTATATATATATATATATATGTATAGAGAGAGAGATAATATATAGATAGATAGATTTTATATATATATATCGTTTATAGTTTATTTATTTATATACCTATGTAATCTATGTGTAGCAAGATTTAGAAATAAATCTCTATTATATGGATTATAGATCTAGATATTAATTATTATAATTTAATAAACATATTTGATATTTTCCCCTCCCTCCCATAGATGCTTATAATTCTTTTCATGACTCTCTCCCCCTTCCCCCTGCTGCCTGTTTGATAGGTTGTGACGCTACATGCTTTATTATATATATATTAGTGTATACCTCTCCTCACCGCCAGCTCACCCGGGGTGATCCCCTGCAGTGGGGATGGTCTCTGGCTTCAAATTAGCAGCCCTCACTTTTTCTTTCATTCGTAAATTATATATTCTAGATATCTTGATCAAGGTCATGTTTATTCATTGAAAAAATCATAGATTTATTAATCCCAATATATATATAATATTTCTTATTACGATTTTACCGTGTGCACTATAGGAGAATGTGTTAAATTCATTATTATTGATATGAGACACCCCCTTTTTTAAATTTTTTAAACAGCTAACAGTATAAATGTGATTGGAATGTCTTTCTAAAGATGTTTGGAAGCTTATTTTGATATATCCATCAGCCTACGATCAAATAGGCTCATAATATAGCCTTCATCCCTTATATGGGTATGGGGGAGGTTAAAACAATCGCTTTACATACATGGTTTCCCAGAATCTCAAAAAACTGCCCACTACTTTGGAAAAGCGGAACAAAAATACAGGAGCTTATCTAAAATTGGACATGCGCAGAACCGAAACGTCGTTTTAGCTCCAAACATAAAAACAAATGAGTTATAAACAAAAAACGACCTGTTTACTGAACGAGAATCGGATGAGGTGTGCCATATATAAGACTCTACTATATGTTCTAGATTTAGATTTAGTCTAGAATCAAGTTTCAAGATCTAGATTAGTAGGCCTATAGACTTAATATCTAGATCTTAAGTCTAGCCTATAATAAATATCTCATCTATAAATCTATTCAATTTTTAATTTTATTGACTCCAAACTCTATAGATCTAGTATCTCAGATTCAAGAGATCCAAGCCGTCCAAGGCTCAAGTATGGAATTCAATTTCAATCTCTGTTTTTCTAATCAATTCTAATGTCACTAATTTAATTACTAGACTAATGAGAGAGTAGAGAGTGACAGCGTCTAATCTTCATTCTGTAATTCAGTAGAAAACAAAATAAAATCTAGTTCTATATTTAATTAGCATTGCCTATTGATAGATTCAAATTTTAGATATAAATGACTTGCTTTTAGATTAATGAAAATAAGATTATTTTTTTAACAAACATTTGGATTTAGATTTAATTAGATCTAACTATTTAATAACAGCTGGTTTTAAAAAAACGAAATTCAATGAACTCGTACGTTTAGAGGATGCGCCAAATAATGGTAATGTATAAAGCCATTTCTAGTCTAGACTATTTATAGATCTAGAGATTAAATAATACAATCTACATTTAAACTAATTATACATTTGCTGAGCGTTAAAAATTCTTTATTTAAAAATATATAAATTGGCTATTAACTGTCAAATAGTATTAATGTATTTAATATATTAAGTTTACTTTTAGTAATTTATATCAGCTAATTTGGAATGTGACAAATTGGCAAATAAAGTGGAATAAGGGAGATTACTCTGAGATTTATTTTTTCGTAACATTTTAGAAAAAAAAGAGCACTTTGTCAACAAAGTGTCTTGAGCTAGTCTAGTCTCTAGACCTAATTTCTAAATTGCAAATAAAATTAAATTTATAGATCTAGTCTTTCTCGACCTAGAATCTAGATTAGAAATTTCACAATGTTTTATCACGTAAGTTGTCAATTTTAATCTTAATTCGAGTAACATTATTATTATAATTTAACATCACAGGATCAATCATCAATTCAATGATTAAGCAAGAATAGAATCAACATCACTGGCCACTGGACATCAATGTCGACAATGATCAGTTTGAACTTCAATTGAAGTTATTCATATTCAGTTCAGTTTTTGCAAGTCTAACTCTTAGTCTAGTGTTTCATTTATCTAGATCTACATTTCCATAAAAATATTAATTATATTCCATAGCCAAAGCCATTACCATAACTAATAACTATATTATATGATTATATATTTGTATATATATATATATATATAATATTATATTTTTATATTATATAAAATATAGTATAAGAGTATAACTACTTACTATAGTCGTATAGTTATAGCACAGAGTGCATGATGGATGATTGGTAAAAGTAAAGTTACTTATACCTTTGAAATGTTACAGGTGTCTTTGGAGCATGATATTTTGTTACATCCACGTTACTTTGGTCCAAACCTTTTGAACACAGTTAAACAGAAACTATTTACTGAAGTAGAAGGAACTTGTACTGGCAAGTAAGTGGAAATTTAAAATAATTTGTGTTTCATATATACATTTATGACTTCAACAAATAATTTATCCAAAGGATACTAGCTCAAGTAGCTGATATAAAAAGTAACAAAATAACTTTAGTCATTTATGTTTTTTTCAAATTTCTAACAGATATGGTTTTGTGATAGCAGTTACAACTATTGACAATATTGGTGCTGGACTGATTCAACCTGGCCGTGGATTTGTTGTGTATCCTGTTAAGTACAAAGCAATTGTGTTTAGGCCTTTCAAAGGAGAAGTTTTGGATGCAGTTGTAACACAAGTCAATAAAGTAATCACTAATTCTATACAAAATCTAAAATACACTTGACAGCGCCCGTTCATACTGTTGCAGATAATTTACCACAACTCAAGCATTTAAAATTCATCTGTTGTAATTCTCTAATACTGTCTTAGTTTTCAATGAACAATAATTAGCATTTCAATTCCTTTTTTTATGGAACAACTAAACTTTGAAGAGTGCCTTAACAATATTTATTTATTGATTTATATATATATTATCAAAAGCTTACAATTATTATTTTATGTTTCATAAGGTTACACTATCTTTATATAATTTAAATGAAATAAAGCCAGACATAACAGAATTAACAATAATTGAATTTTGTGGGTTTTGTCAACCTTGATCTCAATAAGCATTTCGGAAAAGATAAAGGTTGGGAACATGAAGAGCTATTTTTCTTTTTATTTGATCCAAATTAAATGTTAGTCATTTTAATGCTCTAAATATTGTTCTATCCATCACTTGTGAAAATTGTTAATACATTCTTTTGTACTCTCTCTAGTTTCTTTTCAATATCTAAAACACGCTAGTTAGGTCATCTACAGAACTCAGTCAGTTGTCTCAGATTTAGCTAGTTTACATGAGGCTCGTGGGACTTGAGGATTTTTTTTTGCTTTAAGGTTCTTCAGTTATAGAGGATCACATGTCCCCTTTTCCTTGGGTGTCCAAATTAATGCTGATGCTGGAATCTTATTTTATTTTCCCACTAGGGCCAATTATTTTTTCCCATTACATTAAAAAAAATATATTATTATTATATAATATTTAGCTTTGAATGCATTAATTTTGAAAAAAAAAAGGGATTGAATAATAGTATTGGTTGCTTCCCAGCAATCTCTGCCTTATGGCAAAATGCTATAACATTGTTTTTGACAAGCTTTTTTTTTTTTTTTTAGATCTTCAGGTTTATTTCGTTGCCACAAAGGCCTGGTTAGCTTTAGATAGGATAATGTTAAGTTAGTGGAGCATACATTTCATTTGCATTTCGCTAAATGTATTAATACTTTACATTCTCCAAAAAATTATTCTTTTAAAAACTTAGTAAACTACTGCTATATATATGTAGTTGGCCAATTAATTGAACTGATGCCAAGGACATAACACATATAGCTAAAATGTAATTTTGAAGTCTATCATTTACTTATAAAATTTCAAAGCTTATCTAAGCTGAAATTACCCAAATTAATAAGCTTCAATTAGAATATTTCTTGGTGGTAGCTGCTAAAAAAAATGATATAAGAGATAAAAATATTAAATATTCTTAAGTCAAAAGATTGAGGAAGTACCGGTAGTACAGTATTTTAAGAAGTTCATTATAAATGACTGCACACATTTTTTTGTTACGAACATAGTTTTAAAAATTTCAGTGTTTTCATTCAACATAAATACTTCAGAAGTAATAGAGAAAACTTTCTGCATTAAATTCTGCATATAACTAGAAGACATTTGTTTGCCATTAGCTTCTTAACATGCCTCTTTATTTATTCAGGTTGGACTGTTTACAGAGATTGGACCATTGTCTTGTTTTATTTCTAGACATGTAAGTATTGTAATACTGATACCAAAATTATTAATACTTGTTAAAGTTGTGTACAAAGTTGTTATCTATTTGTCTGTTGTTTTTTTTGCACAATAGGAAAACATTTAAAAAATTTATGAGTAAACTTCATGGAAGTAAATATCTATTTTTAAAAAATGTTTTTTTTTTTTAACATTTTTTAGTAGACAATTAAAATTTTTTATAAAGGATTATTATAATGTTTCAATTAACCTTTTCTTTTTCCAACAAAAAAAATGCAAGAATTAATATTTGTTGAGACTGTCTGAAATTAATCTCATGCTTGACATATCTAATAAATTTCCAACTCAGAAAAATAAAAAAAAAATTTTTTTTTTAATTAATCAGCAACAAAACATATTTCACACTTACATTGTTTTTATGAAATATTTTGATTAGATCATGTCACTGTCTTGAAAATTCTATCACATAAAGTAAATCTTTAATAAGATTTTTTTTTTTATGTAGTCTATTCCAGCAGATATGGAGTTTGATCCCAGCTCAAATCCTCCTTGCTACAAAACTAAAGACGAGGTAATTTATTGTTTACATTTGTATTAACTCTTTCTCTCCTAATTCACAATACCATCATTGATTTGACCTCATTAAATAAAATTAACGTTTAATTTTATCAACTTTATTTTGTGTAATATAAAAAAAGAGCATGCATTCCCCTTGAATTCTATATCAATTAAAATATTTTCCAATAACAAGTGACAAAGCTATGATGCTTAATCATAACAGTCAGGGAAAAAGTAATGATCAAAATAAAAAATTCCATCCAAACGCAGAAAAACAATTACGAAGAGAAAGAGTTAATCAATAGAAAGAAGATTTACAAATAAAGTTTTCTTTTAGCAACAAAACAAAACTTAGTAAAAACCAAACTGCTGTGCCTAGCTCTCAAAATTGTAAATAATATTTCATTGCTGTATACAAATTTACCACAATTTTGTTGTTATTTTCAGTTCTACAAAGGAATAGTTTATAAAATGATTTTCACTTCTTGTATGATGTTCACTTGTTCCCTTAGGATGTATTCTTATTATAACTTCTATGATGTTCACTTAGGATGTATTCTTATTATAACTTCTTCTATGATGTTCACTTTTGATGTATTCATATTATAACTTCTTCTATGATGTTCACTTTTGATGTATTCATATTATAACTTCTTCTATGATGTTCACTTGGGATGTATTCATATAACTTCTATGATGTTCACTTAGGATGTATTCTTATTATAACTTCTTCTATGATGTTCACTTGGGATGTATTCATATTATAACTTCTTCTATGGTGTTCACTTAGGATGTTGTTATTCAAGAAGAGGATGAAATCAGATTAAAGATTGTGGGAACAAGAGTGGATGCTAAAGACATTGTAAGTTTTAATCTCTTCTGATATAGTTCTGTTTCTAAGCTAGGGCTATTGGTTTCATTTATTAACAAGTAGAGACCCAAACAGATTTATTTTTTCAACAGTTACGTAGTTTATTTTCTCATTTACCTTGATAGAGGTCATGAATCTAAGAATGCATATATCAAATCTATGGCAATAGGCAAAATATGTAGAAAGTTTTGCATTCTTCAAGTGTTGAATTAAAAAAAAAAAATTTAATCCTCAGAACATGAGTTTTTCAGTAACATTGTACATTTTGTGTGCTCATAATTTATTGTTATGTGTAATGTTTGTCAAGGATAAAAAAGATTAGCTAGAAAAACATTTAAGAAAATACTTTAAAAAAAAAAAGACAATTCTTCCATTATACAACTTAAAATAAAATTAAAAAAAAAAATTATAACAAAAAATGTGGTTCAAACAGGGTTTGATTTTGACATTGTCAAATGTGAAATTGTGCATTTAACAATTGAGCCACCAGGACTTCATTCTTTTAGTTATTATTTATTAATATTATCATTATATGAACATCTAGATCTAAGAATAGACCTTGACTTGTGATGTAGATCTCTCAAGATCTAGTCTAGATGTAGATCTTTGTTTTTAAAAAAGTATTTTGTAGTATTTTTCTTGTTTTCACTATAGTTAAGTATTGAAGCTGGACCAAACCCTGAAAAAAATTCTTTAATTTTATTAATTTGATTTATATTCCCACAGTTTGCTATAGGAACATTGATGGATGATTTCTTAGGTAAGTTGATAAGTTGTTTTATACAGTACAATGTGTGTGGATATTTCTTTTCAAAATTTTATTTTTTTAAACAGATATATGTTAATTAATAATCTTAATGAGTACATTTAGTCCTCATCTAATTATGTGTCTTAGTATGGAACAATTGACTTCTTGCCACTATTATCAAGTTTAGATTTCTAGTTATGTTTTGATAACATATCTGAACCTTAGTCATGAACAAAATTCAGAGTTTTAAGAAAATAATCAAGAATAAATATTGTAAATTTTTGCTCTAGTTAACTTGCCATTTTTTAAAATTTTCTGTATGTTATTATTAACAGTTGCAGGTGCAATCTATGAAACCATTTTGTTTTCTTTGCAGGTCTTTTTTAAAATGGATGAATCTCAATGTTGTGAAAGAAAATGTCTTGAATGGAGGGCTGCGTGTTGTGTGTCAGGTGAAATTGTATGCATTTTTCAACATCCTATTAGTTTTGTTTTAAAAACATTTATTATTAAATTTTTTTGTAAAAAAAACTATTTTGACTCTGTTCATATTGCTCGATTTTCTATGCATTGATCATTCTTTTTATAGTTAACATTTAAAAAAAAAAAGTTCTGTAAAATCTGTGACAATGATTTCTCTGTGATGTGCAGTTGTTTTTAATTCTTTATGACCTACTTTCTTGTCTCCCACAAAGTTGTTCTAGCAACAGAACACTGATTGACTTGCAATGTTTTACTGGCAATAAGTTGGCATTTGGATCAACAGAAATTTTATTTCTTTCTTCCTATTATTAAATTTATTAACCCAAAATAGAATACATGTTTAAAATCATGTATTCTTATCACTGTTAGCAAGTTATTTTAAAAAGCAGACTTGTTCATGTTTTCCATGTTTTGGATGTTCCTTCAGAATTGAAAATTCTGGCATTCTATGAATGTGGCCAAGTCAGCCCAGGTAACAGTTGCTGATAACACATCGGATGTCCTGGCACCCTGCTCTTCATAGCACTTCCTTATTGGTTATTTCATCTTGCCACCTTATTTTAAAGATCTGCCTTAGGCTTCGGAGGTGGAAGATATTTGTCTTTCTTTCTTGCCATGAGTAGGTTGACAATGTTTCACTCCTGTAAAACATCAGCACTAGCACTTTGTACAACATTGTCAGGCCATATGGTAGTCTTATAACTGTTACCTCTATATTATACATTGTATATCTTATACACTGCGGACATCTTGCTTTAGGCTCAATCAAGGGTGGAATCATTTTTTTTTCCAAAAAAAACCCAACTACTTTTAAATTGTCTACAACATATTTAGTTCTTTGGTCTGACTTGCCTCATCAAAAGTAGTACAGTGAAAATATTTCTTAAGAAATTAAAAGTGAAATGTAAATTAAAAATGTTCATGAATGAAGTATAAGCTTGGAAATAATATAGGCAATGAGACGGATTATTCATTGATGTTCAGGTTGCTTTGTTTTGATTATCATTGATAAATAAAATTTCAGCAATAGAGTTACAGTGTAATGTCATCCAGTGCTCAAAACACAAGACACAACCGGATATACAGATTCCAACCAATAATAAATAAAAAACACTTTGAATATCCAATATGGAGATAGCTGCCGCTTCTGTTACAATTTGACCTTTGCACACACTTTGTTCTGGCCACCATTTCTTGATCCATATATTTAACAGACCAAATTCTGACAGTAGAAGAATTCTGTGAAATCATTTATTAAAGATAGTAAACAAACAAAAACATTAAGGAAGTCAGAGTTAACCAAAGCCAAATCCCCATGTATGATGTAGATTATCATCTTCAAAACTTTAAAGATTTGCCCCTAGAAATATATCTTATAATTTACATGTTTGATTTCTTTTTAACATCCTTAGCTTATTGATGTGGTAATTTAATCTTTATTTTACTGACATTAGAATAAGTTTTGGCTAATGCAAGCCTTATGTGATGTAACTTTATCAATCACTGACTTATGGACAAATGTATTGTTTGGTTTTACATGCTTTGGTTGTCACTTTAGCAGTGAAAAGTATTACATCCTAGCCTAAACGTCCTGCCAAAGGACAGGGTACAATGTGCAGGATTCAAACCCAGGACATAAAATTGACAGAGCACATAACACATCATGACATGACCAGACAGCTTTTGAGTAACTACCACAGCACCCACCATTTAATTAAATAAAAGAATGGAAATTCATGTTTTTACAATAACTAAAACTTTATATATTAGCACTAAAATAGAATCTGCATTATGTGTATGTCAACAGCAACACACATGTAACCAATTAGCTTAAAAAAAAAGACGCTTAGTTGGCTACTTACTCAGCAGAAAATAGCTTAGTGTAAGCTGATTGGTTGACCAGACCAATAGCATATTGCACTCGGAAAAATTTTTCTTTGATTTTGACCAGATCACATTGCTTGTCCACCAAGAAGTCTGCAACAGATTTATCACTTATGTAAGCATAGTGACCTTGTTGGACTTTAGACAGATGGTCATTCATGTCTAATGATAGAACTGTGGAGTCTGACTGATTAAATTGTTGTACTTTTTCCCAAACAGCTCGCTGGATGGAATCATTTGAATTCTGAAATAAAATATATGGAAAGAACATTTCTAGCTTTTTTTTTTTTAAGTTGGCAATAGTTTATAATGTAAATGTAATAAATCTTGATGAATATCATTTAGCATGATGTGAAATAAATCCCCAAAATTCTGAATAGTTATTCATTTTATTTATGAATAAACTTCACTGAAAGAAATTTCAAAACCATTAAAATATTTTTACTATTTATATTTATATAAAATAACACAGCTACATTTAGTACACGCGAGAGTAAATT
>JADKLZ010000104.1:2963685-2989695 GCA_021533235.1 Biomphalaria straminea
ACTTACTTCAACTAATTCATGAACTGACCAAATGTCTTAACTTACTTTAACTAATTCATGAACTAAATAATAGAGTTGTGAGGACAAAATGGCGCCTTAAGAATCCAGAAGTTTAAAACCCCAATCTTCATAAGGATTTGAATTCTTGACCCATCGTGAACCACTAAGCCTCTATCAAATTTACGTGCAAAGCTTAAACCTCAAGCCAATTCCTACAATTAGTTTTTACTCTCATCGTGGGCTCAAAAAGTTGAAATGAAAAAGTTGGGTGGACGAAAGTCCCGAACATTGGAGCGATTAAGTGGATAAAGCATTGCACTTATAACGTGAACGGCGTGGGTTTCGATACCAATACTTTTTTCAATGGCGATCCGATACCATCAAGTCCGATCTAATCAAGTTCGATAGCATCAAATCCGATCATGACACCCTGCTCGTTAACAGTTGGTCACAGAAATGGATGACCGTAACATCATCAGCCCCGTAGATCACAAGGTGTTCATCATTCGTTGGGTGTTTTAATGGGCTCCAGCTACCTTCTTCTATAGTTTGCATTTGTAAATATGATTTAACACACGTAACTAGTGTATAAGTAGCCACTATCACTAGTGTGCATTGGTGTCGCATCTACCTACACTGAGCCTTTTGTGTTTAATCACACACAGCCAACTTTACTGTTAAGGTACCAGCATCCACGTACCACACATTTTGTAACTCATCGACACCTCTAAACAACGTTTTTTACATCTCTCATTCAAAGAAGATCAGATATAAGCACTCCAATTCTGGAATGTAAATGTGAGCCTTCAACTATGGATGTCTCTGAAAACGTAAATGTCTCTCTAATTGCCTACAACACTGAATACACTTTGGGACATTGACAAACATGACGTTGATTTTCTCAATGTACGTAATGAATTGGCACCATGCTCTTCGTAGCACTGCTCTGTTATCAGCAGCAGTCACCTTGGCTGGCTTGGCCACGTTCGTAGAATGCCAGTAGGTCGTCTCCCACAGGACACTCTGTATGGCGATCTAATAGAAGGCAGAAGATCCGCTGGTCACCCACTCTTACGTTATACAGATGTATGCAAACGCGACATGAAGCTGTTCAAGATCGACACTAGTAGGCTAATTGGGAAGAGGTGGCACTGGATAGATCCACATGAAGAGAGAGAGAGAGAGAGAGAATAAAGGAAGGGTCTTGGATTGCAGATGCCATACACATAACACAACAGAAGCAGAAAGAAGGGTGAAAATGCAACGGGACCTGGTGATTACATATGCTCAACCTGCGATCGCAGCTGTGTATCAAGGATTGGCCTCTTTAGTCACACAAGAGGTTGCAAGGGGAAAAAATCGTCTCTCGAGACGCAAGATGCCATAGAGAAGGTAATGAATTAATGAATCTAGTTAAGCAATGGGACAATAAGATAAGAGTGGTAACATTGAATACGAAAACGTGGTGCCAGTGACGGTGATGTAAAAGTGAACGCAGTGTCGTGTCATAAATGTTCACAAAATGTTTGTAAATGTTCACAAACCGTTAGGCCTACAGAATTTAATTTTTTTAAAAAAGGTACATTGTGTTGACGGGAAGTATTTTGTATAAGCTAGCCATATAGGTTGGTGATTACATTGTCAGTACGCAAGGTAAGGGACGTTATCGTGGTAAAATCTTCTTGTATCGGACACACACACACACACAAAAAGATGTTATTAACACATACGGTATTCGGGAGAAATTTGACCATTTGAAGTAAGAAAGGTTTAATATTCTTTAGATGAAACATTAAAATGATACCTTTCTCGTGAAAACGTTCACACACACATGATCTGTCGATCATCTTTCTCCATTTCTGTGTCATTTGACTTGGATATGTTTATCATTCAATGACATGCCCTTTCATTCTTTGATCTTTTCTCATTGCTTTCTCAGTGTGCCACTTCTTCTTACTTCCTGGTTCTGTTTCCTTCGGTAAGGTCTTTGCAAGACCTTTGGACCTTGTGATGTGAATTTTAGATTGCTTTGTGTGTGTGTGTGTTACAGTGGTAAGCAGGTCACTGTGGGGTCCAATGCCATTATAATCCTATTTAGGTCTCCTCATTTATGCTATCTCACAGTAAGCAATAGCCTAAATATGCGAAATTGTTTTTTTAGTCTTAACATGACTGAGTTCATATGAAATAGCCACACTATGGTCGTATAGGGTCAACAATCCGGAAGAGTAAAGAGGATGAACCTGGTTTGTGTTACCCTCCAAGATTTCCATCCCCCGTGGCCTCATAGTGTCGCCTCTGTGGAGACTCTGTTATTTGGCAGCATATATGCTAATGACTTGAGTAATAACTGGTCCCCATAGGTTTACTCCTGGATCCAGGAAGCTAACGCATTCATGCGAAGATACTTCCGGGTTGTGAAGGAACTAAACAAAGATCCTGTAACCCAGTTTAGGCCAAAATAAGCCACCACACCGTTCCACAAGGTGCTGCGATAATCATTTAATTGTGTAGTGTGTTGAAGAAGAGGAAATGAAGACCAGGAGAGAGAGAGAGAGAGAGTTTATTACCTACTTACCACGTGATGCACAATTAATTTGGCGGACATCTTGTAAAACCAGAGAGGAACCAGACGAGGTCTTAAAGTACATCGCAAAGATTGTTGTAACGAATAGAATCAAGGAAATACAGTGCGTGGAAAATATTTTCAAACTCAAGAATAGATTTACATGTGAGTAAAATTTGCTGTGCATGCTAGCGATCAATGCATTAAAAGCAAGCCTACCGTAAGGGGGAAGGAAGTCCGCCGTTATCACCGAGACCCACAACAACATGACACTCGCTCTGTTTTGAGCCACACTCACGTTTCTAAAGTTCTTTGGTTTGGAATACGTTCTGGGTTTCATTATGTCTTTATTCCAGTGTTTTTACAGCGAGATCGCCGTTGGCGTGCGCTCCAATTAAAACTAGAGAAACGTAATGACCAGTCCTCAGTTAAAAAGAAATTAATTTTTCAAAAGATTTCGATAGTAAAAGACTAGTGCCAGGTTGATTGTTTTTAATTTGTGTTGCTGCACCGTGATCGACACGCTGTCTAACATAATGGAACAGTTGTCTAATGGCTAGGGTTTCTCAAACTGTGGGGGCGAGATCCCTACATAGCAGGTGCAGGACGCGCGACATGCTGAGGGGGGTGGGGTGGGGCGGGAGAAAAAGTTTCTGTTGTATTTGTGTTTGTAGATGTAAATCCATATTTGAGTATTAATCAAGTAAATATGGCATTATCACCATTGTTTTAAAAAGGCATTAAATTAATAATAATAATAGCCTACACAGCATCATAACCAGAGATCAATCCAACCGAAAACTCGCGCCTGACACACTTAACAGTTTCTGTCCCTGATAGAAGGACCTTCGATCAAGTCCAGTATGGAATCGTAGCCGCCAATATCCCGACTGACGGATAGGAAATGACCGAAAAATTCCTCAGCGTTAAGAGGACTACAAGAAAATCTGTTTCCGTCTAAGGCCTAGGAATCTCTACTCGGGCAGTAAAGTTCCCCTTTCATACCATGTGGTCTATAGGACAGATGATGTAAAGGTCATCTGATTCTGTGGCCTAAGGTCAACGAGGGTGTCATGTGACCAACACAACGACCAACCGCCTTTTCTTTTCCCCAACTAATTAAATGTATACAACACCTTCAACTATCTCTAAGTCTGTCAAGCTCTTGGGTCAACGCACTTAAAACAAATATACGAGCAAATGAATATTACCATAGCTCACAGAAATAGGCGTTCAAAATAAACAGTCTCGTGTCAACATTACATCTTATCTTATAAAATACAGACGTTAGTGTTTGAATTTCCAACTTGATCTGAGAATTGGTGCGGAGAAATAACGAGTACAACTATGTGAGGGAACCAAACTCTACATTTTTAGCTATATATGTGTATACTGAAGGATTATGTGCCCCCGTTGGTATCAAACAAATAAAAAATAATTACTAGTAAATAATTGACTTATAGGTTATTTTTTGTTTTGTTTTTTGTTATTGATTCATGTCTTGTTCGTGCCAATGAATAAATGTGCAAAATTTCAACTTTAATCGAAAATAGGTGTTGGAGAAATAACGTGTAAAAAAATCAAATGTTCACGAGACAGACAGACAGACAGAGTTGATAAAAGCTTTGTAAAAAAAAAAAAATACTCGTGATACTTCTCTTTTTTTTTCACAGCAGAATGATCTCTTTTTTTTTTTCCGAGTGATGCACTTATCGTTCTGTTGGCGCCTTTTGCTAAGAACCAACTACTCGAGGTTCGCTCTTCTGCCTCGAGCATCTTTCACAATTTTTTATCGTTTTTTTTGCCATTTTTTCTCAATACAACTTTATTCGACCTGCAATCTTCTTTCTAGCGAAAATAGAGCGTGGTAGATATGAAAGTCAGATTGCACGAAACTTGATGGGGGGGGGAGTTCCCAGACTCCCTAACTAAGCGGGTGGGGGTTGAAGGCGCCACTAGCAACGGCATAAGAAACACTGGGATGGCGACAGTTTTATCGATTGGTTCTGAATGAACATCAGGTTTCTGTGTGACCACTGTGAGCAATTTATTAAACTGGGTTTTTCTTTGACGTTGATAGCGCAGACATTGATTTCCAAATCACTCGGTACTAAAGCAAAAAGTGTGTTAATAGACAGCCAAGAATAACAATCATTCTGGAAATAGAGACTCGCGACACTATTTCCAGAATGGGACGTTGTGGAAAAGCGCCTTCCCCCTATGAAGAAAATTATAGAGGCATACTTTTTTTTAGTTATTAAATAGTGTGTGTAATGAATTTATTATTCATGATTTATGTTTCTTATTGATTTTTGAAACCCATTCTCGTCTTGCGTCGCTTACTTTCCTCATATGAAAGACATCTCTTGGTAGAGCAGGTTATAACAGAAATACAAGAGGAGGATGTACAATTTTACTAGACTTAGATCCTCCCGCACCGTTCAGCTCATTGGGCAGCAAGCTGTCTCCGTAAAGATCAGTCACTGGCAATGTCTGAAGCCTCTTTTCACCTGGTATCCACTGCCCCGAGGTCATCCGTAAATGTGTGGCGCCAAATTATTCGTCCCTGTTTGCGCTTTCCTCGTATTGGTCCCCATCGCAACTCTAGGTATGCGTAATTCATTTTGCCAGAGAACATGACCCATCAAACCTCATACGACGCTCTGTCACCTCACTAAGTGGTCGAATCCCAATTTGGCATAGAATTAGTAAGCTTTTATCGACTCACTCTGTCTATCTGGGTAGAATCGTGTACACCTTATTTCTTCCAGCTTCAAAACTCCTCCTTTTCAATAAAAAAAATCCAAAGCAAACAAGTCACCAAATTCCATTATCGTAACCAAGAGGGGGTTGAGGTCAACCCCCACTTTTCAACAAAAGAAAAAAACAAAATCAAAGCTACAATTTCTAAATTTCATGTAAGTAGCAAAACTATTGTTACAATTTTCTACCAGTCGGTGGGTTCCATTAATAAAGTAGGACTACAGTGAATAGCAGATTTGGTTTTGAACTATATTTTTTCAAATAGAAGATTATCAGGATGATGCACTGTATATACCTCAGAATATGCATTTTTTTCAGCTTTAAATACTGGAAATGATGTTCCGCCGTAGACCCCACTGTGGGAGCTCACAGCACTCCCCCAGGCCTCTTGCTGGAAAGGGCGGGGTGTCTACTGTCTTTCCACTAAAAAAAGAGCATATATTTTTAGGATACAAAAAACGTCCGAAAGAAGGAAGGCCAGAATTTAATGAAGATTCCATACACACACAGGGCCTAAATATATATAAACACTAAACACACACTCATATACATGTATAAAGAGACTTTCAGGAAAGAGAAGGCGGGCCGTGAAATTTCATTGTAACATTTACACTAATTCACGGGCTAAAAATGATGTTAAGTTTATCGTTAAATTGAGGCCATAATAAACAATAAAAAGCCTTGTAACAAATCAACAGGCGTAGTCGGTGCGCACAGCTAGTAAAAATATCTCAAGTCTAATCGCACACTGAACCCTCACCAAACTTCACAAGAGTTTGATATGGCGAGAATTACAATCAAAATTTAGTCCTGACTTTGTTCAGGTAATGATTGCCGCGGGCACGTTGCTCTGCCTCATCGTGGCGCCCGCGTAGAAACGGCTACCAGAGGAAGTGAGTGAAAGAGTAACAAACATAACTCCAGTGGGGGTGCCCACGGGTCGACGAGAGTCTACCACTTCACGGCGCGGGGTTGAAAGAAAGCTCCCATGACCCTGAATCCATGCGCCGTTCTTCAAGGAACCGTCTAATTAATGTCGAATCCAGCACGGTTAGCCTGGTACAACATAGGAAAATGGAGGCGGCCCCCGATATTAACTTGGCCTTTGGCCATGATTTCTAGTCCATGCGTCGGGGTGCCAGTGGTATTGGAAATAGCAATGCAATGCCCTATAGGCATTGACTCGGGTCTCTCCCTGACAGGACGGTGGTTCATGCAGGTTTGTTTTTCTTTCCTGTTTGGTGGTCAAACAGGTTTCTTTTCAAACTCAGTGCTTAGACAATCAAACGGTAATGGTTGCATTGCCTGTAAGCCCTCTTTTAAAAGTACTTTAACTCTTTGGCACCGTAATTATATTGTACGTTTGGACGGAATTTATAGCTTTATATCTGGATAGAATCAACGACGGGAGCGTCGTTGCGAGGTCAAAGAGTTAAGTTTTGTGTTTTGAAGTTTATAAGTTAAGTGCAGGGGCGGACTGGCTATATGGGCATTCTGGCAAATGCCCGGTGGGCCGGTATCCGTACGGGACGGTAGGGCCTCCAAAAGGGCCTCATGAATGCCATTATAAAACGTATTAAATTATTTTTAAAGTTTTTATATTTTCTTGTAAAAGGGCTCTCTGAGCGTCTTTTAAAAAAAAAATAATTTACAGACTCTGCAGTGTAATGTTAATTAATGTAACACATTTTCCGAAATAATGTCTACCTTTTAGGGCCCACACTTTTAGCGATTAAAAAGCAACTATATTTCTTACAAATATACAGAGTTCATTAAATGCATGCGTTCAGTTATCGATACATTATCACACTTAACAGAATGATTTAGAGGACAGGTAGACATAGAAGTGCATGTCCATTTTATAATGTACTATTTGCGGGCCGGATTGTATAGAAATGCCCAGGCCGATTTTATTACCCAGTCCCCGCCTGGTTAAGTGACAGTATTCTGTTTGGCAGCCTTCCGTAATAATGATTCTTGAGTCACGACCACATCAACAGCTAAATGATGTGGCCTTTTTCTTGTTATTGTGCTGGTGATGAGTACTTTTTAACAATTGAAACTGTTTTCACTGGGCTCATCTAATGGGAGTCACAACTGTTACTTCCCAGCCACAGTGCCTAATAGAAACAGAACGTTAAATGTAATGACTTTTTAATGGGTTGAACAAATTTAAAGTATTTTTAAAAATTGCATAGTGATAGAAAATAAAAGTTGACGAATTATTTCATAGTAGGCTATTAATGGAGGCGCGCTGACTAAGGAAGTGGTTAAACGCTAGGCTTTCGAACGAGGAATCCCGGGTTCAAATCCTGGTGAAGATAGGAGTTTATAATTGTGAGATCCATGGGCGTCTCAGAGTCCACCCAGCTTTAATGTACATGACATTAGTTGGACGACTTAACCGTGGGTGTGCTAATATAAAATATATTACGTCATTGTTTATTGTTTATGTTTTTGAGTGAACGTAAAAGATAGAGCGGAAATAAAAGCAAAGTAAAATACGATGCAAAAGCAAGACTGCCTAAAGATTATTCTGTTACCCAGATCTTATATCATAAAGACCAATGATGAAAAACCTACAGAAGAAACCAACGGTTTTTGAACAAGAGTTTTGATGAAGACATCTATGGGTACTATGATACTGACGAAGACAATGAACAACAAACTGTTAGAACAACCGAAACAGACAGTTATAGACCAACGTCTAGAGAACTTGTCGTGCCAGTCAAAAAAAACAGAAGTGGCCGAGTTGTTAAGATTCCTTCTAGATATCAGTAGGCCCTATTAAGAACTTTAATTAAAAGGAAGGATGTGCTAATATAAAATATATTACGTCATTGTTTATTGTTTATGTTTTTGAGTGAACGTAAAAGATAGAGCGGAAATAAAAGAGTCCTCTATATGTCTACCTTAATGAAGACAAGTCTCGTTACATTATTTATTGTTAAATTGTAAAGTCTACAGTAGTTTATTAATCTGTGACAACAGAACAGTGGGCCACCGTCACAGCTAAATCTGTTGAGAGACACAGGGAAAAAGAAAGTGAGAGATTTTAGGGAGTTGTTGGTTTCGCTAGAGAGCGGACATGTGTGTCTTATGAGGATTATTTGTAATGAGTGCAATTTAGTATTCGAAGAGATATTTCATATTCGGACTATTATTATTATTGTGTATCATTCATTGATTCAATAATATAGCCAGTAGCTTATGGCTGGTGATACTGCAACTTATCTTACATGTCATCTATTTCGTCGTCTGAAGTGTGACTTACTTTGTGCATTCAAGTCATCACTGTTTTGTTAAATATCAGTTTTATAACGCAAATATTTTTTTAAAAAAAGGACTTTAACACATTTAGTTTTAGCTTATTGAACTGAAATTATTTCTTTACCAATAATTTCATCAAGCCTACTTGTTATTAAATATTATTATGCAAACCTTGTGGAAACGATGGTTTTACTGAGCTATTACTATTTAGCCTACCTACACCAATCAAAGAAATAGACACAATTTAAACATCAACTGTTGCCTCCCGTATTGTTTTAGCTGCTTTTTAGAAGAACTAGAATTTTCTCTCCTAGTGCATTCCTGGGCCTTAGATATAGGGAACATGTGTACATCAGCTCCAAAGAGTTCAACCTTCATAATGATTAGAGTAAGGTCGCATATGTAGCGAGCCCACTACAAGATTTAGTAACAAACAACACAAAACATACATTTCATACCGTAATAGGATCTTAGTGTTTACTTCTTATATTTCCCTGTATTTATGTAAGTAATGAATACAGGCTTTGTGAGAAGGACCCAACCACATCGAGAGAACCCAGTCACAGCCATACGTGTGACAGTCACAGAAACGAATCGCATGGCCTGGTTACTCTACTTAGAAGCAGGGAAATTTTCCATCGTTTGGGGGCCTGGGGGGGGGGCTGTATTTTGCGTAATATTTAATTTTTAATGTAAAAAAACACTCATCTTGGGGCCCCCACCGGGGGGATTTTCTCATTCTCCTCCCCTCCCCTTAGCTACGCAACAAACTTTCTGAAATGTCGAAGTTCCCTTTTCAAACAAGTGTAAACAATACAACTTGGTAGGTGGGGTAGGTAAAACATCAAAGCTTAGTTTCGTTTTTTAAAAATCTAATTACGTCCGTGAAGCGTGTCATGCGCATTTAGATCTAATTTTGGCGTTTTTGGTACACCATATGGCATTGTTATTTGCGTTTCTAAGAATGCATTTTTGTTGATGTCATTTTCTTACTTCCTTTCCTTGTGTTGCTTCTGTTGTGTGATGTTCTTTTGAGAGCTTCTGTTTGAGGTTGTGTTCCCCAGTTTTGGGGACTCAGGCTTTGGGCTCTGGTGGAGTCAAGCTCGAATTTGTTCGATTTGGTCTTTGATTGTGTTGACTAATCACCCTTGGTGTTGTGGTGTTGGCGTTACTAGATCTAATCGCGACACCAATATTGAGGTGTGCCATGTTACTTTGAATATTTTGTTAATTGTAATGACTATATAATGTTACCAATATTTATTTGCCAGTGCTGCTTCATCATATCATACTCATTATTTAATTAAATTGTTAAAATTCTGATTCTGTTGTTAACTATTGTACGTTAATTTATCGTTAAGATTAACTGTTGGCTGTGTTGCCGTTCAGTTGCCTAACATAGGCCTATAGTCGGCATTTAGTTGCACATTTAGTTGTACATGCCGTTACCTTTGTTTAGCTTATACTGCTCAATGAGAGGGTAGGCCCGGGCAAGACTTCATACCCTGGACGCTGAGACGAGCCCGCGACAGCAAAACCCTCCCTGACAAAGCGTTTGTGACAATCTGCCACTGTGATTGGAACCACGCCATGCTTAGAAGAATAGGCTATAATATGGAATCAAAGCGTTTTGGCTAGGTAAAATTTGCCGCAAACCAAGCTGCAATCACTTGCGGTCCTAGGGGGTTGCGTGCGGGGCTACCGCTCCCGGCCCGGCGCCTTGGGGAACCCCGCCATAAATCCCATTGTACAGTGATATGACACTCGCCCAGGGTCCCGCGCAGTGCTAAGGCCACCTCTGCTGCAATATAGGCTAATACTCAAATGCTTCGAAAGTTGGCATAATAGACTTTTCAAAGTGATGTTTGGACTCCAAAGCTTTCTTGAGTAGGCCTGCATAGCAAATTACTGCGTGTCTGTCTTCAATCAAGACAGAAAAACTTTCAACACTATATCCTTGTCCTGTTATATAGTGCTATAGACTGTACGTCTGAGATCTCGGAAAGAAATGGTATCAAGCACAACACTTTGCTAAGCTTCTATTTATAGTATCCGTGTAATGATTTTTGTGTGAGCCAATCGCAACGTTCTCTAAATATAGAATCTGCTTCACGGGTTCTACCGTAGTCTATATATAAGATAAACAAATCAATAGGCCCTATTTATCATGATTTAAACCAAACTTGTTGTAGGCATATTTCTGTTCATATATAATTGATATAAATATACGCTACTAAAGCCCGGATATTTTATATCTTCAAACTGATCTAGATAGATATCTAGTAAGTATTATTACAATGCCTATTTTAATTCTTACAAAATGGATAAAAACATAACGCTTTCAAAGGCTGTGTTAGTGTGTAGTTCTTCAAACTGATTTAGATATATCAAGTAGGCCCTATAAGTATTAATACAATAAACATCTGGTCAACAATAATAATGCAGGCCTATATATATGTAAACCTATATTGGGCACACATCTTATCTTCTTATCTTATACAATACAGACGTTACTTCAAAAAAAAAAAAAAAAGAAGATGAATACGTCCTACGTGTCATGCATTCAGTCATGCATAATAACTAATGACTTAATTCTGCCAAGTCACTAGTTTTCCTGGCTAGCTCATGCAATCCATTCCATGCTCTAATAGCGCTAGGGAAGAAGGAGCTTTTGTACAAATTTGTCCTAGCATATTCGAATACTTAAGGTATACGACATTTCGCAACACTATATTTAAAATTAGCATTAAACATTACTATGATTACTATAGACCTGTTAACTATAAGCAGCATAATTACTATTACTTTGGCCTTCATCAGTCGCGAGGCGAATATGGATTATCTCATGGAAATGAGATGAATGCCTGGGCATTAGCTGTGATCGGAAAGATGTCGCCCGCACATCAGTTCCCCCCTCTCCACGCAGCTGATGTATCCAAAGGAACGGCAGTGCCGATACAGTTTGGGGTCAGAGGCGTCGCAGCTTCTGCCAGAGTGTAGCTTTAGGTGCTGCAAACTGCCTTAGGGTCGCCAGCTTCTGATTTTTTTCTCAGGGTTGACTCCCGAAGCCTTTCCCATGATTAGGTATATCTGCAAGGCAACAGAGGTTTGAATTCAGAGTTTTCCTTCCCCTAGGTGGGTAGCCAGCCATGGCTAACGAACCCCTCCTGCCCGAAGATTACTGGTTTGGTTTCTCGCCTTTGTCCCATTCTCCCGTTAGTGAGAACAGTTCCGCCGGACTCACTATCTGAGCCACACATTAAGACCAGGAGTTGGACTGGTTGTCAGAGGCTATTTTGAGACGCATGTGATTAACAAACATTTTATTGGTATTGAAACAGCATAATGAGAGAGAGATATTAGTAAATATTACAAGATATTTGTCATAGACGATGTACCATAAGGCCTACAGAATAATTACATTGTCAAGAGCATTTAATAATAGTAGACCTATAAAAAGCATAAATAGAATTAAAGATCAAAGGACAAATAAACTATCTATCACCACGAAGTTAGATTGTCTCTATAATAACAACTTTGTGGCTCTGGTGATTTGTTAGTTTGTTTTACATGTTCTTTTAGAATTGGAGATTCGAGGCCAGTGTGCATGGTTCGACCTCTGAACCATCGATATGACACTCCAGTGCACATACCACGAGACCAGTCAGCCTTTCAGCAGGATTCTCACACACGTGCGCACATAATACATGTTGATTTCAAATACATGCGTTCCAATTTAAAAACAAAAACAAAAAAACGTTAATTCATTCACAAAAATATTTAATCCCATGGAATGAAATTAGTAATAACTTGCATATTAATCTGGTGCAAAGGACGGGCGTAGGATTCCAGCCCCGTCACCCCAGAGTGCCGCTTCTGTGGAAAAGGTCTGGCAGTAGAAACTAGACAGGCTAATTAAGGCGAACACAACCCTTTCCGGGCTACCTTTGTGAGCTTTTTTTTTTTAAATCTCACTCGGAGCAGGTGTAGAAAATAATTAACCCAGTCGATCAACAAGTTCGCCACTCCGTTCCTAATGCGGGATCGCCGACTATGGGCAAAGCAGGTCTGGCTGTTCCCCCCACGGCATTGTTGCGGTTACAGTGTAGAATATAATGAACATAAACCGTGGTTAGCACGGCCTTCGGCCGCTTATAACTAGTGGTCCTGATCCAGAGGCCGTCGCGATGAATATGATACGACTCAACCCAGTTAAAAGCCATAAAGGTCATTTTATTGTCGAACTATCAGACAATAAATGATATGCTCTTTCTTCCCTCGTGCCATTAAAGCATGGTATGGTTTGACTGAATCAGTCAGGAAAACCAACGACTTAGCAGAGTTTAATTCACTATTTAACATGCATGATTAGATTGCAGGGCCAGCCTTAGGCCACTGCAACCTTAGTGGCCGCAGAGGGCCCCGCACTTTCATAGGCCCCCGCGCTAATTGTAGGTGTAAATTATTAAATTAATCCACTATCTTTTATATATAATAACAGGGCTTCCGCGGCCTCCTGATTTTCCAGGACCTCCTGGAAATCTCTTGAAATTATTAAAATCTCCTGAAAACTCATAAAAATGTCCTGCAAAAATGGACAAAATTGTCATTTTGGGGTGTCAATCCCACGCGCGATTTAAAAAAAACGGCATTGTACACTTTCCTATAATAAAACATTATTGCAAAGACGAATGTATTTTCTAATACAAAATTTTATTTTTGACATTATATTGTTACGATCGTTCTCTCTCTACTATCCAGACTCTGCAAACTCAATACAGCGAACTTCAAAGAACCTCACAACTCACAGGGCTCCTAAGTATCAGTGACATTTTAATACATCAAATGCATTTCAAGTGGCAATCACATTAACATTAAAACATAGCCTTGCTCCGGACTTGACACACCGTGCTGGTTCTGACTTCGCCTCGTACTGGTCACATTGCGAGGTAACGTAAAGTGCGTCAAATCTGACACACTCGCTCTTATATAGTGTCTCTACTGGCCTTTACTTCCTAGTCCAAACATCCCGCAAGACGACTGGGGAAGGGAGTGGGCAGGGTTTGAACCCGAGACCATCGGTAAGTCCGAACGACAGTCCACCGCGCAAACCTCACGACAAGGCAGCCATCCACATTACACTAGCAGGCCTATTGTTCTAGTCTGTGAACAACTGCCCAGACAGATGAACTTAACTGTTAATTCATAAATCAAGTTCTGTGAAAACATTATTATATGAAAGAAGGAAATTAAAAACATTCAGCTACAATAGAGCTTGGATGACCAATATAAAAATTAACATTTTGCCATCATCAAGATGTACATAGATGTCTATTTCTAAGCGCTGGTTATGAGTGTGTTGTGTGTCTTCTTTTCGTGTGTGAATGTTGTTTGTATGTGCGTCTATATCGTAAATCTATGTTGTTGTTTTACATAATTTACGCTGATGTTGTCAATTTGTAGTCAAAACAAATTCCCATTTGTTTGGATCAATCTTATCTTATATGACTATAAAATCGATTGTTTTCTTATTCCAAAAAAAAAAATGTTTTATTGTTCAAAACTTCCTGACGTTAAACAGTATAGTGATCTAGATATGATCTAGATAAGACTTGTTAGCAATTTTCAGAACAAGAAAGATATAGGCGCAAAAATTGAATCCTATACTCTTAAGCGAGCAATTCTTGTATATATATATATATATATATATATATATTTATATTTCTTCTATTTCGAAAACGGCTCTAACGATTTTCTTTAAAATTTCAACGTATCTAAATGTTAGTGAGAAAAAAAATCTCAGCTCATTGGCCACATCGGGAAAACTCGAGTTTGACCGTTATATCGGTTTGAAAAATGTCTCATTATGGAAAAACTTATTTTGGTTTGAAGGTTTTATGAATGACATGGAGAATTTATGAATGAAATTTTTTCCCACGACGTCAAAGGGAAAAAAAACTTGACACCTCCTACGTCACTGGCTTACATCCGTTCACTAAAGCATTTCTTTGCAACAAGTTTTATCGCGTTTGAATGAATAGACAAAACTATTTGCGCACCGTAGTTGAAGGTTTAAAACAGTGAACATCAATCAAGCACGTGGTTATATGAAGACGCTCAAGTGCTTCCAAGTGTTTCTACAAATTAATCGCTTGATCCCTTTATTATAAGGCACGTTAAAATAAGAATTTGATTAATTGTATATTTTTAATTAGCTATAATGTAGGCCGAAAAGAAAGATATGGACGCCGAATCTGGAATCTGGATGTCTGCCTGGTCGAGCGGTTTGCACGCTGGACTGTCGTTTGGATTTATCGATGGTCCCGGGTTCAAACCCTGCCCGCTCCCATCCCCCGTCGTCCTGCGGGAGGTTTGGACTAGGAAGTAACTATCTTCAATTCTGAAGGAACATCCGAAACATGTAAAACAACAAACAAACAATCTACGTCTAGATCTAGGTCTTGATTCTAGACTTACAACTAGATTCTCAGTTCTCCGTCGAAAAAACCGCCATGTTGCTCGCCGTTATTCTTCCCTAATAGCAGGAGGTTTTCGGCGTTGAAGAGATCTAATAATAATCTAATAGGTTTTCTGTTGTAATTTCTAGAAGAAAAGATGTTCACAACTTTTCAGGAAAACAAATAGATCTATACGTCTACGTCTGAGCTATAGGATTTCAGCCAGATTTCAATCGCTTTTTTTCCTAGACTAGATCTAGATGTAACAGCATTGCCAATTCCACTCTAAATTTATAGAAGACAAATATTATTATAATTTTGTTCGATCTAAATCTTTGTTTTTTTAGAAGGTCTTTTATATAGATTCATTTAGACAAACATTATTTATATAAACATAATAATTTTATTATTATTATTATTATTATTATTATTGACGTGAAGTTAATATTTTATTGACATAACGTTATTATTCGTAAATGCAATCATTAGTAATATCGTCAAGCTAGAAAATTCTGAGGAGCGTTTAAGGAAACTTGAGGATCTGCGACTTCGAGCTTCACATCGACTCGAAAAGGAAACCAACACACAATATTCTAAGCGGTCAACGAGTTTGCGTACGCTGCAGCCACTTTTGATTTAACTATAAACCTTAGTAAAAAACTTGGGGTTAGGGTGTGGTGACGAAAGGCCTAGAAGATATCTGAATGGAGGGATGTGTAAAAGCAGGCCATATCCTTCCATGGGCTGTAGCACCAGTAGCACCACTGGGATAGATGGATGGCAAAAGCCGGTATGAACTTCTTATGGTCTGACAGTCTTAGTGTTCTGTTTGTTCTATATGTAATTGTACATGGCGATAAAATATCAAGTCTCTTAAGTCCTCCTACAGTCTAGACAGCGTAAAACTATCGTAGCCTACTATTATTGGCTTGTAAGAAAGTCTTTGAAGTTTTCCCCAATAACGTAGAAATTTGCGTCACTCGATGTTTCGTACTAAAGCCATAATTGAATATACTAATTCCAAAATTAAATGTCTGAACGTACCAATTTACATATAGAACAAACAGAATACTAAAGAAATTTTTCGAATTAGTAGTCTTTATCCAATCGTTCATTTTCGTAATTATAAAAAAAAATCCAAAAATGACTTCGGGTATATTAAAGTGGGAAGCGTGGTCGAGAGGCTAAGTGCGGCTTGAGCTTGGCTTGCTTGGCTACCTAGAAGGGGGCTCGAGGTTCGACACCCGACTCGGGCAGAGTTGTGTTTACTGAGCGCCCAAAGGCAGCACGGAAAACCAACTCCTAGATACCCCCTCCCCCCCACTGGTCCACAAATGAGATTGGACCAAAGCGCTCTGAGCATGCTATAAGCATGAAAGTAGCGCTATATAAAAGCTATAATAATAATATGAAATTATTTAACCGAGCAAGGCTCGGCCACCTGATATTGTCATTTTAATACGGAACTGCTCAAAGGGCGACAACCTAGACTTTTAAGTGAAGCTTTCAGAAAACACCTCAGTTACCTCACTTTAATAGGCTTCTTTAAAAATTCCTGGTTTAGGATTATAGATACACAGTCAATATATCTCTAGAACTTGACTATATATGAAGAAAAAATATATTATATCCCTATTATTTCATAGAAGTAGTCCATTGAACATGGATTAGTATTACTAATGTAGGCTAATATTATTTGTATTGGTATATTGGTATACATCCAGAACCTACATCTACGGTGTCACATTTATATCTTAAAAGGCCCAAATAAGCTATTTTTTTTGAGATATATAGGGCTCTTTATAAAATCCATAATATTATATCTAGATTCTATATCTGTATAATAGACCTGTCTGACAATGGTAAATATATCTTGGGGAACCCTAATATATAGCTTGTGTTAACTATAGGTAAATCTGGTGGCCCTTTAAATGAGTTCTAATTTTTTTTTTCATAATATTTTTGTTAATAAATTTTTGATGTCCATTTGTCGATGATTTTTACAGCCTTGTCACGTGGTATGTGCACTGGAAAGTTGTTCTGACTTCTTGATGGTCCTGGGTTCATACCAAGCAAGCTGCTTAAATTTCCCCCCCCCTCCCATTGTCCTGCAGTATAGGTTTTGACTAGAAAGTAAGTTATCCTCAACTCTGAAGGAACATCTGAAACATGTCAAACATTGTACAACCTCCTGCAGGATGGCACAGGATAGCAGTGGTCAGGGTTCCATCTGGGAATCATTGTGAACATAATCATTATTAACCCATAAAGTGCTGAGCTGTTTTACACTCAGTGCAAAGAAAATGGAATTACAATTCTGATGTTTAGAGGCTTAACTACCGCATGCGTTTAAAGGGTTAATAAAGTATTATAAATATAGTATAGATAATCTCAAATGCATCTGGGAGCCCTCATCATATAGAACAAATGTTCCTTCAAAAAGATATTTAGTCATGTTACTTTTGGGGTAATAATTAGACTCTTCTTTTTTTTAATTTTTAAATCATACTAATTAACGAAACATGATTACTTTCATTTCCATATAATAATATAATGAATGTAATAATTTAGATATTCCCCTTTGTAAGAAATTAATCAGAGTCATCTTGATTTGATGAAACCATACTACATTGCAATGAGTTGCCATGTCTAATGTAGTTTCTATGTAAGACTTTCAGGGATGCATTGCTATTTGTCCTGTTTAAAGGTTGTTTCAGGGTAAGATTCTCTGCTAATAAAATACTCCTACTTGACTTGGGTCAAATTCTACACCAGGCTTTCCATAAGGTTTATAGATGCTAACATAAGCTCAGTAAACTGCTCTTTTTAGTGTCTGGTGAAGAGCTGATTGCTGTTATCTGCCAATTACCCTTAAAACAGGGGCTTTGATTGGATGGCACTTGTCAGCTTGGAAAGCATTTCAATTATAGGAAAAATAGGTGGTGCTTGCTAGGCACTGAAACAACTAAATTACCTACAACTATAGGTACCAAATTTTATAGGGGCTACCTTGTTTTCATTTACCTCTTTTGGCAAATAAAGATGGGAGACATGATGTATAAGCAACCCTTTGTCTATAACACAGAACATGAATATTGTAGAGAAATCTTCTGGTTTTACTTATCCAACTACTGGGGAGTTTAATTGATGTGGAACACCAATTTGACATATTTTAGTTAAAAAGGTAATTAAATTTTGTTTCTATTTAAATTCTAGAATAAAAGATAGCACTAAAATAATCTGCAATCTCAATGGAGCTTGGTAGTACATTTGTCTATCTCGGCAATGATGCTGAAGACGAAGAAGAGATCCAAGTATCTGAAGTAAACAACATTGCTATTTCTGACAGTGATTCAGATACCAATGATGATGATAATCAGGTAATATAAACCTATAATATTCACCTTGTCGACGTTTAAACTATATTTGTTGCAAGTTTTTTTAAAAACAAATATAATCAAATATGTGTTGAACTGTTTGATTGTTTCTGCTCTGCAAAGCTCAGAAATTTTTCTTTAGAATCTAACGTTTTTGTGTATGCTCAGCTTATAATGACATTTGACATTACTCCAGGAGATTCAAAGATAAATGGAGTAAAAAGTTCTGATGCTTATAAAACTATAAATGTAAAAATTAAGAGACCTTTGTATCATTCCCATTGTGTTTGAAAAAATGGTTTTCATTCACTTGCTTCTTCATTTTCATTAGCATGTTTGAGGGGTTCAGATTATAACTAGTCTTCTTCTTCTTCTTCTTCATTCTCATTGTTATGTTGGATGGTTCAGATCACTACACCAATACAAGAGATGAACTGCGCAGTGGTTTCCAAATCAGGGAGCTCTCCGTATAGTTTTCTTTCTATTGGGGTGTTTTGGGGCCAGTGTCTTATGCGGGCCTCTTGGTAAAGAGCGCAGTGTTGGAGGATGTGATCTGCATTCTCTGGAGACACTCCACATGGGCAGATGTAATGGTTCCAATTTTGAGCTTCTGGTACATGTGTTGTCGCATATCCTGTTATGTCCGGTCCATAAATAGTCTGATATCTGAGATAAATATCATAAATTGTGAAGTGATTTCCGGTTCAGGTAGCTACTCAACACAGTTTTTCTTTAGGGTTGTTTTCAGGCCTATCTCTTGTTCATCATGCCTATAAATAAAGTATGAAGCCCTTGTCTGACATTTTCTTACTATTAATTTAATTATCATTCTAATCCATTTTTAAAAAAAGCTTATTCAACACTAAAAGAAAAGTATACATTTTAAGAGGATAAATTCAATAAGTTTATATTGTTTATTATTTTCTATTGTAGACATGTCTCCTCGATATCCTGGACACAGCTGGACAAGAAGAGTACTCAGCACTTAGGGACCAGTATGTGCAATCAGGAAACGGTTTTCTCATTATTTATAGCATCACTGACAGAGAGAGTTTTAAAGAAGCTGAAACTATTTACAACTGGCTAAAGAGAGTGAAGTCAGACACTTCTTATGCTGTAAGTTAATGTATATAAACAAGTCCATTCACATTTGGAAAACTGTTGGGTCTACTTAATTGATTGAAATGGAAGGTACATTAAATGTGTGCATTGTAGGTCTACTTAATGGATTGATTGATGGCTGCCTGGTCGAGCGGTTTGCACGCTGGACTGTCATATCAATTTACCGATGGTCCCGGGTTCAAACCCTGCCCGCGCCCATCCCCCGTCGACCTGCGGGAGGTTTGGACTAGGAAATAACTATCTTCAACTCTGAAGGAATTTCCGAAACATGTAAAACAAAACAAACAAACAAACAAAACCTGTAACCTTAAGTAGACTTAAATAGGGTTCCACCATATTTACACACAAAGAAAAATTTTGGATAACATAAAAAGAATGTAAGAGTTTAATATTAGAGTAATTCAAACAATAAAATTTATACGCTTTTGTTTTATAATTTGTTTATTTGTATGTGTACATATTGCTTTAAAAAAAAGCATGCAAATTGGAGGAAAATCAGTGACTTAGCAGAAGTTAGGTTATTGGTTAATATGCATGATGCCTAATCACCTTTTTTTTAAAGTAATGTCTGTATTAAATAAGATAAGATAAGAATAAATATTATTATTGAAAACAAAATGTATTCAACATGGTGGTTGAGTGGTAAAGATTCCAAACTGATGTGTCTTGGGTTTGAATCCTGTTGAAGACTGTGATTTTTATGACACCTGTGAGTCTAAAGGATACCAAGCATTAGTTGAGGATAGTAAAAGCAGTTGGTCATCATGCTAGCCATGACACCTTTTGTTAACAGTTGGCCATTAGAAGCAAATAATCTTTACTTCATCTGCCCCATGAGCAGCAAGATATGAATTATTACTTTGCTTTTGCAATATATATATACATATATATATAGCTTATTTATATTTTATAGGCCTATATTACATATATATTTAATTATTTTATATTTTAACATGTATTTTCAGATCCTTGTGGCTAATAAACAAGATATGATATCCGAAGCTACAGTGACATCACAAGAAGGGAAAGATCTTGCTACTAGATTAGGAATTCCGTTTTATGAGACATCAGCCAAAACTGGAAGTGATGTTACAGAAGCGTTTTCTGGCCTTATTAGAACTATCCCTCGAGTTAGCTCTGAATACAAGGTTAGTAGAATAAAACTTGAGGGGTTTGCTTCTAAAAATTTCCACTACATATATTTACGCCAATAGCTTAATTCTGGTTGAAGTTCTTGTAAGAATCAGTGGGTTGTGTCTTATTAATTTAAATAATGTATTAATAACAATCCTTCCTATTACAAATATTCACCACAAGAGGAAGTCTACTGATCATCTGCTGTATTAGGATATGCCTGTTTTGACCAAGAAAATGGTAGATTTTAATTACCTCGATCTCATCAAAAAAAAATTAAAAAGCCACTACCATTATCTCACTATCTCATAACAACACCCCTACCAAAATATCAACCTTATTAATACATTTATGTACTTTTTAAGTACTGTTAAAATGGAGAAACAGTGAAAACTGTTGGGCAAACAGAATCTACAGCCAGAAGGCCCTCTCCGCTAAAAGAACAACATATATATAATATACTTAGCTTGCTTTAAAACACACACAATATTCTTGACAACAAAACTTGCCCTATGCAAACTACTTCCAATACATGAAAACACAACTATTAAACAAGACTTAGGACATTGTCGAGGCAGATTTTTTTTTTTTTTGCCCAGATAGACTGTAATTTCTGGAAAGCAGCTCCTGCTTTTCCAACATCATGATATGCATCTCTGCAATGCTGCCTAAGTTGATGAACTTTTCTTTCTTGTCCAGTTCAACCTGCCCAATGTTGATGGAGGTAGCCTACATCATGACCTGTAACCAATGTGCATAACTTTGGTTTATCTACAATCATCCAGAGTCCTATATAGGCCTATATTTTTTTTTTTATTTATATGAGTACATTGTAAAATTCTAATTCTAATCTGACCTTTATATTTTTTAAAATAAAGTCATTGGCAAAGACCTAAACCTATTTGGGCAGCTGTTTGAGACAAACATCCATAAGAAAGCCCAAAAGATCCTAGAAATAAAAAATCACCCTTTGGGTCAGGACTTAGTGATTCTACTGTCAGATACAAGACACTGATAGTAAAGACTAACAAAGACTCTTTTGATCCCCTGGCAATCAAATCATTAAATAGAAACAATTAGATAAAAACTTTTCACATGTAAATTATGAGTTAATCTGGTGTGAATGTACATTTTTTGTTATATAGTAATAATGTTTTCTTTGGTGTAATATACAAATTGTGAGACAAATTTTGTTATGAACAACAAAGATTATTATTGTTATTATTATTATTACACTGTACAGTAATTCTAAAATTATTTTTTTTGGTCAGATTGTAATGCTTGGAGCTGGAGCTGTGGGCAAGTCTTGCCTGACTGTCAGATTTGTCAGTAATGTTTTTGTTGAGGAATATGATCCCACAATTGAAGACTCATATCGCAAAATGATAACTGTTTCTGGTCTAAAACCCCTTAGCAAAGTTGAAAGAAAGAAGTTGAAAATGAAGAAGAAACAAAGTTCTATCACTAATACAGAAAATAACATGTCTAGAAATAATTCAAAGTCTATGGAAATGTTCAGAGCTTTAAAAAAAATGTTTAGACCTCCTTCAAGACCTCCAAGAAACGGTATATCAGGTAAGAAAAAACCTGTTATTATTCATCTTTACTAAGTAATAGCATTAGCTATTGTCGCCCACATGGTAGTTTTCCCTCTACATACAGTGGATGTATCCATAGGAACAGCAAGTGCTGAAAGGCCTACAGTTGTGGGTCAATATCATCATAGGCTATGCCAAATGATTAAGGGTCACTGGCTTCGGATTTTTCCTCAGGGTTGTCTTCAAAGCCTTTCCCATGATTGGGTATAGCTGTAAGACAGCAGAGGTCCCTTAGGTGGGCAGTCAGCCATGGAATGAGCTCCTCCTGACCAAAGCTTACAGCACTCAGTATAAAAAAAAATGATTTAAATAATTTTCCTGGCCAGTTTGGCAAACTATTTCTTATTGGATGGATAAGTTCTTACATATTTTTCCCTTATATTTTTTAAATATAAACTTTCTACCTATATGTATGAAATGTTTATTAGTTTATGCTTTTGTATATGTAAGTTAAGTTTTTTGTTAAAATATTATTAAAAATGAAGATTGCAAAACCAAAAAAAAAAGTTAAACATAGCTTCCGTTTTTCACTAGATACTCCAAAAGGTCTGGATTCAGACAGAGTTAAAAAGATAAAAGAGAAAAAAACTGATGGAAATGTGATATTGATTCCTTTCAAAAACCTGGCTGATGAATTACAACTAGTGACAGGGGACCCAGTCAAGTGTGGTCTGTGCAAAGCTGTACTTACGTCCACGGCCAGACTTGAACGTCAAGGAGATGCCACAATTTGGAATTGGTGGGCTTATTTCTCATTTTTTTTATTTCAATAATTCATTGTGTGGGGGGCAGGTGGAGTGGAGTGGTAAAGTGCTCGGCTTCCAAACAAAGAGGTCTTAGGTTTGAATCTTGGGGAAAACAGAGTTTTTTAATTTTGGGATTTTTAGGATTACTGTAATGAGTACTTGGGGAAAGTAAAGTGGTTGGTCCTTGTGCTGGCCATGACACCCTCATAAACCCTTGGCCATAGAAACACATAACCTTTACACTTGTCCTATACATTGCAAGGTCTAAAAGGTTAAACTTTACTATGGGTATTTTACTTTACTTTACTTCATTGTGTAATAATAAAATTTTGAAAAGTACTGTTTTTATACCCCTTGACATATTTATGAATTAGACTAGCTATTACTTACATGTTTTAACAGGGATGGTTTTAGTGTAGCTTTTTGTTTCCACAACTTTCCCTTATCCCTTAGGTTGTTCTGTGTTTTAAAACTCATCAAAACTCATTCAATTTCTCAATCCTTCTTAATTATCATCAATAAATAAAGTGTAAAATATTTCATTAAATAGAATTCCTGCTATTAAAATGTATCCTCCCCATGCACACACAGAAACACATACATTCACACAATCATTTGCTTATAAAAAAAAAGATTTTTAAAATTTATTTATATTTTTTTGTTTGTTTTAGGCTTTAAATTAGGTGATTACTTTTCAAATTTAATGTTATTTATGTTAAAAAAACTAGATGTTTATCTTGATTTCGGCTAAATAGAAAATCTAAACCTGCAGACAATGGTTATGCTTGCCCAGGGATGTGGAAAAATATGTAGGTCTCAGCTAGGGATGCACAGCCATAGGAAATACTGCATTCCTCACTAATCTTCAGACTGGAAGACAAGCCTTATTAGATTAAAAAAACTACTTGGCCTAAAAATTAAGTTGTGCATAATTTTAACCCCAAGATAAAAAAATTACAGCAATCAAATAAGCCTAAATGCAAAATGCTTGACTGCAATTCATTTTCCTTTGAATCAATTCTAGGCAATTTTTTTAATACTTTTTTTTCCCAAATATAATATTTTTTGAAATGATATATGACTATCCTAACATTTTCTAAAAGGATGCATATATGTACCTTGAACTATAAACTGTTCCTAATGCATCAGTCTCTGACTACAGAACACCTTAGCATTTTTTATTTTTTTTTGTCAAAGAAAATAATCTTTTAAATTTACTGTTTATTTTTTAGTGAATTCTGCCATCATAAAAACACTGACCTTGACATTTCTGAGGAAGAAATCCCAAAAGGAGAAGTTTTAGACTTTATGTTATCCCCTGCTACCAAAACCTCTGCAGAAAGTGAAAATACTGCAAGCAATGAGTTGTCATCAAAGAAAGGAACATCAGAAGGTGTTATTGTTTATTGTATGGATATAAGTTCATCTATGGATGCTACTTGTCATATACCAGAATCCCAAGGTAATAATGTGGCTTGGTTTTTAGAAATATTATGGCTTGGTTTATACAAATTCTATGGCTTGGTTTTTATTACAAGCAGGATCATCACATGTTTATAGCAAATAGAAATTATGAATAAAGAAGTTGAGTGATAGCTGATTCATAGCTAAAAATATTAGCCATTAAGAAGCAGGGTTCATAGCTTTTAAATAATATAGGCTACTTTGACAAGATAATGGAGGAGAATTGGCTTGTCTTAAGACACAGTATTATGAGTGGCTTTTCTCATGGAGGAGTAAAGAGCCTAGATTAAGCACCTCCTTACAGTATCAAACACTTACTTCAAGAATTCAATGATGGATTAACTCTTTCTCTCCTAACTGACGATACCAATGTTGATTCCACTAGAATGTGGCAAATAATTACGGAGAGAAAGAGTTAAATGATAAATCTTTACCTGTCTCTTATGAAAGTCCTCTGGACCATTGGGTCACTAAACATGATCTGTCAATCTTCTATTTACATTCTTCTGTCTTTTGCTAGAGTTATTGGACAGAACCTATCCATTCCTTTATTTTGACTACCCATCACTTCTTTCCCTTGAACTGTACCATGCAAAAGGGTCTGGAAACCCTGAGGATGCAATATTCAAATTATATTCAGCTGTTCCTTGACTATCAATCTTTGCAGCTTTATCCAACTAACTGGTTCTATAATACCAGAGGGTTGTTTTTGTTTTGTTTTACATGTTTCGGAAGTTCTTTCAGAGTTGAAGATAGTTACTTCCTAGTCTAAACCTCCCGCAGGACGACAGGGGATGGGAGTGGGCAGGGTTTGAACCCGGGACCATCGCTAAATCTAAACGACAGTCCAGCGTGGAAAACTCTCGACCAGGCAGCCATCCTAATAGTTCCACTTACTTTCCTAAATCTGACTCACTGTCATCTACTCTCTTTCTGTTACTTTCTGGTGCTGAGTTACGAGTGTACAGTTTTTATTTCATCAGCTCTTTTATTGGCACCTCATGTTTCTAGTGAAAATATGCTTAAAATTATTTACATTATAATCTGCTCTTTGAATCCTACTTTCTTGCAGAGGTTAGATTAATATACTGTTGGCTCTCTTACTGGAAAATGATAACATGTGGAACATTTATGAAGAGGGTATTTATACAGAGGCCATAGAAAAGAACTGTCTTATAATTCTTCTTGACCTTTTTACTTGTTGAACAATATGGCTCACCTTGTAGAGTACTTTTAGTGGCTTACCTTGTAGAGTACTTTTAGTGGCTCACCTTGTAGAGTACTTCTAGTGGCTCACCTTATAGAGTATTTCTAGTGGATCACCTTGTAGAGTACTTTTAGTGGCTCACATTGTAGAGTATTTCTAGTGGATCACATTGTAGAGTATTTCTAGTAGATCACCTTGTAGAGTACTTCTAGTGGCTCACCTTGTAGAGTATTTCTAGTGGATCACCTTGTAGAGTACTTCTAGTGGCTCACCTTGTAGAGTATTTCTAGTGGATCACCTTGTAG
>JADKLZ010000104.1:2994301-3004586 GCA_021533235.1 Biomphalaria straminea
AATTATTTGTTTGATATTGAAAAATGGAAATACATTCTATACTATTAGAGATATAGTTGTAAATGAGGAGTTATTTATTTTAGATAAGCTTTTTTCTTAAAAGTATTTTTTTTTTATAGTTTGCTAGTTTTTCTCTTAAAAATACTTTTTTTTTTTGCTTTACTGTATTATTATGTATCCTTTATCTTAATCTTGTCTTAAATGAGTGTCATATTTTGTGTTCAGAACATCAACATTGCTGTAATGGGTATGTCAGCTATGAAGACTACAGCTAAATTGGCCAGCTCAGGAAAAAATATTGATGCTCAACACTACCTGTAAGTATTTCTAGGGATTAACTTATTGCCTGACAATAAAACTATAGTAAGGACTGCTTCTGTTGCTTTAGAGTTTTCAATTAGTTTGTGAATGTGTATACAGATTTGTGTTAGATGAACTTGTGATAGATTTTAAAAGTAACCTTATAAACCTGCTCATTAGCTATATTGTTTTTATAATCTATATTTAAAGGACCACTTATACTAATTACACGTCTATGTATGCACTATAGGAAGGCGCCTTCGCTGAGCAGTAAAGCACTTGGCTTCTGTACTGGAAGTCAGTGGTTCAAATCCTAGTGAAGTAAAGGCGGTTGGTGGTTGTGCTAGCCGCATGACACCCTCATTAAATTAACCATAGGCCACAGAAACAGATGACCTTTACATCATCTGGCCTATAGACCACAAGGTCTGAAAAGTGGAACTTATGCACTATAGACCCACATATACAGTATTCTATCAAATCAAAACTGCACTATAATCTAAACCTGACCTTTTTTATTTGGTGTGTGTGTGTGGGGGGGTTCAGTGTCTGAAATATTTTAGACTAACCCACAGCTTACTTACTTATTCCTGTGTATTTCCACACCTCTCCACCAAACTCAGTTCTGAGCAGCTTAATTTTCATCTGCTTCCATGTCATTCCAGTATCCACAGCTTTGCTGATGATTGACCTCTTCCAGATTTGTTTAGGCCTGCAGATTCCAAACCTAGTAAAACAAATCACTTAATACTGAAGGATTAATTTTCTTTGTTGGCATCAAACAAAATATTAATTTATAAGTAATTATTTGAATAATTGATTTGTATTCACCAACCCTTGCTGCACCGGAAGAGAAAAAAGACAGATTCTATCAAGCACTGGAGGACGTAATTAAAAATATCCCGAAGTCAGAGCACCTCTACATAAACGGAGACTTTAATGCCGTGTTGGGGATGAAAACGATGCGTGGCCAAAATGCTTGGGACCTCATGGAGTTGGCAAAATCAACGACAATGGCCAAAGGCTGCTCGAATTCTGTTGCTCTCATGAACTATGTGTGACAAATACATACTTCCCTGGCAAGGAATGTCACAAAGTCTCGTGGCAGCACCCACGATCAAAAAGGTGGCACCAGCTAGACCTCTGCATCACTCGAAGGGCGGATCTGAAAAGCGTTATCCACACCCGCTCATACCATAGTGCGGACTGCAACTCAGACCATTCACTTGTGCTAAGCAAGATCAAACTAGCTCTCAAGAAGGCTTATACCTCCAACCAACCTGGAACTAGGCGAATTAACGTCAACCATGTAGGAGACCCGGAGAAGTCTGCACTCTTTGGCGAGCTCCTGAACAGTTCAATCCCTTCATTTTGTGACGAAGAAGACATCTCCACTAGATGGGAGAAATTAAGAGATGTGATCTATAGCTCAGCAATTACCGCATTCGGACCTCAAAAGCACAAACATGTAGACTGGTTTGAGGCGAATATAGCTCAGATGGAACCTTGCATCGAGCAAAAGCGATCTGCACACCTCACTCACAAGACAATGCCTAGCCCAAAATCTTTGCAAGCCTTCAAAGCTGCTAATAAAGAGGCAAAACAAATGGCTAGACAATGTGCTAACAACTTCTGGAGGGATACCTGCAACAGAATTCAAGAAAGTCTCTACTTAGGAAATAGTAAGGCTCTATTTGACGGCATTAAAGCGGCCCTGGGCCCAACAGTGTCTAAGCCTGCTCCCCTCCTATCAAAATCTGGAGAAAAAATTACAGATCAAACCAAGCAGCTAGAACGATGGACAGAGCACTACCTCGATGTCTATGCCACACTGAATACAGTGGACGATGTCGCCCTGGCGTCCCTACCAGATCTCCCAGTATTGGAATGCCTAGATACCATTCCTAGCCTTGATGATCTAAAAAAAGCAATTAACTGCATGAAAAATAGAAAATCCCCAGGGAGCGATGGCATCCCAGTGGAAGTAGTTAAGGTCAACGAATCAGTCCTGCTACCTGAACTCTATAATCTCCTATGCCGCTGCTGGGAAGCAGGTCATGTCCCACAGGATATGCGTGACGCAAATATAGTCACAATATACAAGAACAAAGGGGATCGGAGTGACTGCAACAATTATAGGGGTATCTCTCTCCTCAGCATAGTTGGCAAAATCTTTGCTAGAGTGGCACTATCCAAGCTGCAAGTGATAGCTTCTAGAGTCTACCCAGAATCTCAGTGCGGATTCAGGAGTGGCAGATCCACCGTAGACATGATATCCTCTCTTCGACTACTGCAGGAAAAATTCAGAGAGAGAGACAGACCCCTTTACATCGTTTTTGTTGATCTGACTAAAGCCTTTGACATGGTCAGCAGAAGTGGCCTTTTCAAGCTCCTGAGGAAAATAGGCTGCCCTCCCAAACTACTGAAGTTCATTGAATGTTTTCACGAGGAAACGAAATGTACAGTGAAATATAATGGAGTCCAATCAGCACCTTTTGAGGTTAGCAGTGGTGTCAAGCAGGGATGTGTGCTTGCACCTACTCTGTTTGGCATTTTCTTCTCTTGCTTACTGCACTATGCTTTCAACGACAGCAACGAAGGTGTATATCTCCACACAAGATCCTCTGGAAAACTTTTCAATATATCAAGGCTGCGGGCAAAAACCAAGGTTAGGAGGATACTTGTTAGGGAACTCTTGTATGCTGATGATGCAGCTATTGTAGCTGACTCTGATATTCAGCTCCAGACCCTGGTTGACAAACTATCTGCTGCTTGCCAGAAGTTCGGCTTAAATATTAGTCAAAGCAAGACCAAGATACTGGTCCAAAACACTAATGCTGCACCTCAAGTAAACATTAATGGTCAACCACTTGAAATTGTTGATCATTTTTGCTATCTTGGCTCCATCATATCCAACGATGCTCTACTGGATAAAGACATCAACAATAGGATAGCCAAAGCAATGGGCACCATGTCAAGGTTGCAGAAAAGAGTGTGGGACAACATATTGCTGACTAACAATACTAAAGCCTTAGTCTACCGGACCTGCGTGATGAGCACTTTGCTATATGGAAGCGAAACATGGCCAACATACTCATGGCAGGAAAAAAAGCTGAATGTCTTCCACCTCCGATGCCTAAGGCGGATCCTTAAAATAAGGTGGCAAGATAAAATAACAAATGAGGAAGTGCTACAAAGAGCAGGGTGCCAGGACATCCGCTCTATTATCAGCAGCAGACGCCTTGGCTGGCTTGGCCACGTTTGCAGAATGCCAGTAGGTAGACTACCACAAGATATACTGTATGGCGATCTTATTGAAGGCAGGAGAGCCGCTGGTCGCCCACTTTTACGGTATACAGATGTGTGCAAACGTGACATGAAGCTATTTGAAATCGACACTAGCAGCTGGGAAAAAGTAGCACTGGATAGATCCACATGGAAAGAGAGCATAAGAGAAGGGTCTCGGATTGCAGATGCCATACACAACAGAGGCAGAAAGAAGGCTAAAAATGCAGCTGCTACCGGTGATTTTATATGCCCAACCTGCAACCGCAGCTGTGTATCAAGGATTGGCCTCTTTAGCCACACAAGACGTTGCAAAGGGAAAAGATCGTCTCACGAGACGTAAAATGCCACAGAAAAAATGCCACAGAGCAGATTCCAATCAAGTGCCTTCTTAGCCACATTGTTAGTTATCATGATTTGCATCCTGTCCATTTCCAGTTTTCACTTTTAAATGCCTTGGTCTATGGGTTTTTGTTTGGTTTTCTCCCAGTGTCTGGCCTAGGCAACTGTTGGTACCATTGGGCTTACTAAGCCTCAGCTATTCTGTTCTAGCATGTCAAAAGCCAATTTTTTGGCATCCTCTCAATGTATTTAAGTCAGTGGTTCTCAAACTTTTTTGACATTGAGACCCCTTTTGATATTCAAACTTGCCTATGTACCCCTAAGTGAATAAGGTACATAAATACATAGTATATAAGCTACAAGTTATAAGTTATAGATAATACAAAAAAAAATTGTTGAAGGAGTGTTTATTGAGATTAAAACTTGTTTAACAAAAATTTTATTATTGACTTGGATGAGGTTGATGAGTGTATTCATGTCTATCTCAATGGTTTTTTTTTAGTAGAAACCACACATCTCAATGAGCACAAATTTCTAGTCGGTTTCTTTTACTTGTGATGAGGTTCATTACAACAGTGATTCTATGTTGTACCAAATAAGAAGATGGGAAAACATTCAACAACTTCTGTACAATGACTGAAAATTACAGAAAACTGGTTCGAGTCCACATCTGGGCCTGTCTATTTTTTTTGCCATATTTACTTGCCCTTCTTCTCTAAAGAACCTTGGTACCTTTGTGCTGCTATTTTTATACATTACATGTCAAAAATTTAATGGCTCTAGGGATTGATTTTATCAATCAATTTATAACTTTTTGATATCAGTCTACAAATGTAAGTCTTGCAAAAATGCAATAAAGGTATACAGCTTGAAATTGACAGAACATTTAAGGCCTTCATGATTATTAATATCTTACACATTTGTAACATAATAAGAATATTGAAAATTATATTGTATATATATATATTATAATAACAGTCAATTTATTTCTTTTTTATAGTAAAAATGTGAAACGTTTAGTTCATCGTGGAGCAGTAGCACCTGACAAGAAAGAGCAGACATTAGCATTTCGCTCTGAGATTGCTACTTTGGAGAAAGGCTTGGAAGATAAAAGTTTTTATGGAGACAATGTAAGTTTATTTCTTTGCCTATGCATTATAGCTTTGGGGTTGGTTTATTATTGTGCTGGCCAAATTTTTTTCTCAATGCAGAGCTTCCAAAACCTGCTTCCGAAAAATTCTATTTGTTTATACAAGTTTTGGATATTTCTTCAAATTTGAAGATAATTATATCCTTGCCCAAACCTCCTGGAGGGCAAAGGAAAATGGAAGTGACAAGGCCTCAAGCCCAGGACCATCGAAATGACAGTCCAGAGCGCATACCACTTGGTGGCTGGGTATTAAAGTGCTAGGCTTTCAAACTAGTTAGTCTCAAGTTTAAATCCTGAAAAAGACAAGAATTTTGAACTTCAGAATGTTTAGGATGTCCCTGTGTCCAGCTAACCTTAATGGCTAATACCTGCATACATTGTGGAAGTAATATTTGTAGTGGTTGTGTTGGCCATATGACACCCACCTTAACCATCAGTCATAGAACCTTTACATCATCACTCTAGTATATAGAAAGGTCTGAAAGAGGAGCACCTTTCTACTTTTACTTTTTGATAAATGTATCTGCATCTAGATTATCTAAAAATTAAAACATAAAAAGATATTTCACAGTTAAGAAATGTAAAACTTAAAATTTTTCCTGCAATATATATTGTTACAAATCTAACTATCCAGGCTCTCTGCAAACTGATCCATACACCACCAACTGAAAGAACTTGATAACTCAGGGCTCAAAAGTAACGTAAAGGTTTAATGTCCAATAAATAAAAGCCAATACTGTAGAAGCAACACGTAACTCCGGCTGTACAAATAGTTCTCCGTTAACACCGTGTCGCCGTATCAACTCTTGCACTGGTCTCTCCGTCTTGTTCCGGGCTTGCACTAGGTTCAACAGTTCAGGACTGACTTCACACACTAGGGCTCGTCGTGTCGAACTCAATCATAGATCAAGATCAAGATGCCAGCCATCTCAACTGTACTTGACAGTACTCCGCACTGAACCGTCATAATGCTCCATACAGAACCACTCCGCTGAACTGTGCTGTAGCTGACAGTGCTCTGGACCTTCTGTCGTGAACCCCTTTCTGAACCTCTTTTCCGGACCGTCTTGACTGCGACACCTCTGCTCTTTATATAGGGTCCCTGCTAGCCTTCTTGAACCGGACAGAACACCCCTCGACGTTTCTAGGTGGTCAGATGACTATAATTCTCCTGACGCTACTGAGCTCTGTTCACGACGCCAATCATTCCCGAACCGACTCGTCTCGGCTGACCGTTGGAACTCGTCATGCTTGACCGCTCATCTGGCCTGGGGCGATTTGTGTCGGCTGACTGCACACACCACTACTACCCCCGCCTGTGCCACCACCAGGTTTATAACAATATAATGTGATGTAAGGACACAATAGCTGAGTGGTAAAGTGTTTATATTCCAAACCTGGGCTCCTGGTTTTGAATGTCAGTGAAGACTGTGACTTTTAATTTAGATTTTTTAAGGCTGCCCCTGGGTCCACCTAACTCTAATGGGTACCTGACTTAAGTTGGGGTAAAGTAAAGGCAGTTGGTCAACGTTAACTGTTGGTCAGAGAAACAGATGACCTTAACATCAGCCCAATAGATTGCAAGGTCTGAAAGGAGAAACTTTACTATAAAATGTGATGTAGACACTTAAATTGTAGCCTTTTCACTTAGTCAACACTCAAACTATACTAACTTATGTTTAACTGTCAACACTCAAACTATACTAACTTATGTTTAACTTTATCTCTCCGTAATTATTTTCCATGTTCCGATGGAATTATTCATTGTGCTCATTTGTTTTTCACTACCCTGTTAAGATTAAACTTCAACAACTTTTTTTATGCAATCAGAAAATATTATATTAGGTATAGAATTATAGGAGAATGCATGCTCTCTTTTTATATAACACAAATTAAATTTTATAAAACCAAAAATTAATTTAATGGGTTCAAATCAATGTTGGTATCTTCAGTTAGGGAAGAAAGAGTTAACATTTGAACTGTTAAGTTGTCTGCTAAAAGTCTCAATATATGTTAAAATTTTTCATTGAAATGAAATGACTAACTAGATCTATTTCATAATTCCAGCCTAGTATTGCAACGAGTGACTCGAGAACTAAAATGCTACAAGCTGCCAACAATACCAGACTGGCTACATTTGCTCCTAACAGTATGAAGGCCAGAGGTCATTTTAAAATCATGTCTTCTGCTCAAAAGCAAAGCTACTATGACTATAAAGATGATGAGTAAATAATTGTGTGCCTTTCATTATTTGAACAGCCAAAAAGTGTCTTTTTAAAATTATTTTCAACTGGGTACTTACCAGTTGTACCTGACATCAAAGTAGAAGGTTCTCATAAGGGTATCCTTGGATACTAGAGTCAGAATTTAAAACTAAACCTGCCTTTTGGGTTGAAAACATAAACATAACAAGTAACATGAACAAAAATTTAGTTTTTTTTTTAAATCGATGAACTTTATGGTTGTCTATAATTTCTTATTCTATATATATATTTTTTTACTATATATATATTTTTTTAAAATGTATTTGCTTCATTATTGTAAATCCTCTTTACAGTTAGCTATACAAAGTCAAGTTCTTTTATTATTAACTGTTCAGCTAATGATTTGTATATAAGACATTACATAAAATGTTCATGTACGTCTGTTTATTCAAATCTTCACTGAATGCAAAGAAACATTACAATTACAAAGATAAAATTATAATGGTGATAATATTATAATTTTGACCTCCCTTTTTATGTTTGCTTTTAACATTTATTTTCTATTAATCAATTTTTTAAAAATATTTATGTTGCAAAGTTCCGTATATGAAAGTTTTCCCAGTAAAACCTTCACAGGAGCTGTGAATCTTTTTTTTATCTGCTGTTAAAAATATGTGTTCAAATACATGGAATTATTTCTTTTATGTAAGTATTATTTATTGTTATACTTAAAAAAAAGAATTTTGAGTTCTTTATTTTATAGATGAATTGTTCAAATGTTTATCATTGTTTATCTACATTTTTTATGCATAAATGAAATATTATTTTTATACCAACCAGTATATATATGAAACTGTGAAATTAGTATAAATGCCTTTATTTTATATCATTAATTTACCGCAAGTGATATGATTTAACAGACTTTTATATTTTTTATCTCTTTTTCATGTTTTAGAAGGACTTAATGAATAAAAATAAAATGGGTAATATTTATTAATTATGTGGTCTTTGTATTTAATTATGCAAATTATTTGATAAATAAATAAACAATTCTATTTTTATTTAATGTACAAAAAAAAATATAAAATATTAAATTTCACTATGTAAAAGCTTTCAGTGATTGCATGAATTTTGTAATAAACATAAGAATTAGGAATTTAAACAAACGAAAAGAAACCTCTTAAAAATGTATATTTATCTTAAAATCTTTAAACATTTATTGTCTCCAAAAATTTTAAAAGTGTATCTTCAATTTAATAGTACGTCTCAAAAATAAGGCGTAACAACAAATGACTCCATAGTGACTAGCTGAATGAGTTATATTTGATATTGATTCTCATAACTAGTAGTTTTAGTCAAGCTGTGCAGTTATTGATTTCCATGTAGTTTGAAAGCATGTTAATGTAATTATCAATACTATGTACAAAAAAATGTCCTCAAAATAAATTATAGTGGGGATCATATTAAAAACACTAGATATTCATACTATTAAATAGCAGAAAGGAGCTGATGGCCTGGTACATAAATCAAGCCTTATTTAGCCGTCATCTAAAAATGAGAAAATGCAATAGGATGTGTTTGTTTCATTGCCAATTATAAGAAAACTGTTGTTGTCTGTCAATCACAATCAATTTTCTGTTAGAAATTATTCAAATATTATTTTGTCTAACTATTTAATAAAAAACAAATAATTAAACATTGTAAAGCCATTAATGTTTATTGTGTTGTTTGAGGTCTATTTGAAATATCTATGTAGCAATAATACTCAATTTACTCAATGTATCTTACCAAAAATATAACTATTATCATCTTTTACACAAGTTCCCAGCAACAATTATTTAATATTACACAAATGTAAACAATGTACCAATATGTTAATGAAACTAAGTTATCTTGATGTAGGTTGCCTTGAAAAGGTTTGTGCATTTTTTAAATCTTGAATTTTATGTTATATTTACTATTGTAATGTATAGCATTGCTTCATTTCTGTAAATATTTTATATATTTAGGATATTACTTTACAAAGCTTATATCAACTCACTCTGTCTAGTAAAGCATTTAAACACATTATTTCTCCTACACCCAATCTGGGGTTAAGCAGAAATTATGCACAATTATTTCTTTTACCTGACAACACAAAAATTATTTAAAAAAAAATAGCCAATAGTTATTTAACTATTGATATTTTTTTTTTTTGCTATCTTGAACAAGAGAAAGAAATTGGAAATTGTACTTGATTGAAGTGGTGGTATTAGATGAATTTATAGGTCGCCAGTTTGAAACAAACAATACATAACTACACTCTCTTCTACAGTCAACACCTCAGCAGCTGAGTGGTTAGTATGTTGGCTTGAGGAGGCGTGAAGCATTAGTTCAATTCAGGTCGTTCCCTTTTTTTTTTATTGCTTTTAAGAACCGATTACTGTAAAATTCACTCAGATATCCCTTTCTTTCTCCCCCCCCCCCGCGGGTTTCACTACTGGTCCAAATAAGTGATAGGATCTTAGCATGTTGAGAAGGCTAAAAGCATAAAATAGCGCTAAACAAAAACAATGGATAAAAATATTTGTAATCAAACAGATCTAAATCTAGACTAGTACAAATTCATACAATTTTTGTGAAGTATTTTTTATGGTTTTGTTCTTTATTATTTGCAAGCAGTCAAGTGATTAAATGTGAATGTTGTGTTTATATTCTATTATCCCTATATCTAAATCAATGTATGACTCTGATTATTCATTAAATTAAAATGTGGTAACTCTGAGAGTAATTTGTTTTTGTTGTTTATTAAGTTCAGATTAAAAGTGCGACTGCTATACAGATATCTATCCTGCTATTACAGTTTGTCTGTTGTTTCTTGTTAGGGGAGGGGAGATAACAAGTGAACATTTTTGAAATATTTAGCATTGGAGTGCGTGAAGATTTTGGTTTAGACAACGCAGACCTGTGCTGGGAAATGAGGCTTAATCAGACTACCAGTAGGTATGCGTGAAGATTTTGGTTT
>JADKLZ010000104.1:3021830-3033775 GCA_021533235.1 Biomphalaria straminea
TTCACAATTTTGTCATCCTCTTTGTTAAGGTTCACAATTTTGTCATCCTCTTTGTTAAAGTTCACAGTTTTGTCATCCTCTTTGTTAAAGTTCACAATTTTGTCATCATCTTTGTTAAAGTTCACAGTTTTGTCATGCTCTTTGTTAAAGTTCACAGTTTTGTCATCCTCTTTGTTTGACTCTTTAGTTTCTGAAGTTGTCACCATATGATTTCCTAGTGTGTTCATCTGGCAATAGTGATATGACAAATGAAAAGCTACTTGTAGTCAAGAAACTGTGGGATGCAGGATTTAAGTCAGATGTGTTAGTAGAGAAATCTGAAGTAAGCTGGTTTTTTGTTGTTAAAAGTAGTTCTTTTTGTCAAATTTATTATGATTATTAATTTTATTCTGTATTTTCTATATTCTCCTGTAAAGCGACTATGTATCATCTCATAGAAATGAGATGAATGCCTGGGCATAGGCTGTGGTTTGAATGAAGGTCTAGCCTCTCTCTCCATGTAGCAGACTTTTCTAAAGGAATAGCAGGTTTCGTTTAGTTAAGCAGTTTAGGATCAACAGCATAACAGGTTCTGCCACAGTGCAAACTGCCAAAAGGTTGCTGGCTCCTGATTTTTCCTCAGGGTTGACTCCCAAAGCCTTTCTCATGTTTGGGTATAACCGCAAGGCAGTTGAGGTTTGGATTCCGAGTTTTCCTTCTCCTAGTTGGGTAGCCTACCTTTACCCCTTCTGTCAGTGATTACAGTTTTGCAGGATTCAATATTTAAATCCATGTGAGGTTCAAGATTTGGACTGGTTGTCAGAGGCTATTTGAAACGTGCAACGCCATTAGAAGCATTTTATAGGTAGTGGAGCACTAGTGCCCATTACCACCTCCTTGCTGTATTGTACACATGTATAAAATGCAATATATGTATTTCCACTCAAAACTAATTTGCATATCAAGTGAGAGAAATCATACATGCAGGTTTAATATACAAAATGTAAACTCTGTAAACTTTTTTCCCCCTTTTCACTTTGTAGGAGATGACGGATGTGATCAACAAATGTCTTTATAAAGAAGTTTCTTACATTGTGTCTGTCATCAAGACAAAACCTCTAACAGTTCAGGTTAGTTTATGATCTTCTGTGTTTAATTACTATAGTTCATTTCTTCTTCAAGTATGCTATTGACACCTTATTTGCACAATATTTGTTCAAAGACTGTGGTGACTATTTTTAGACTACTTTTTTTTTCTGATATTTACTACATAATTTACTAATAAAAACGTATTATAATTGCATCCCATGTGTAAAGGTATACTCTCTAGACCAGGAGCCAGTAGTGACAAGCACCATGGTCATTGATGAATTAATTGGATACATTCAGAAGAAACAAAAGGAAACCCTGACAGGGCCTCAAGCTGAAACCCCTTGGCATGAGATTTGTTCTTTAGATACTTCATGGACAGATATTTAAATGTTTGTCAAACTTTCTGTATTGATTGAAGTATTTATTTTACAATCTTGATCATTGTCTATATATGATTGATATACTAAATGCCTATGTGAACCACTCAGAAAAATTGTCTATGTCTATTGTGGTATTATAACAGACAAAATAAAAGTTTACACACTATGTCTATTGTGGTATTATAACAGACAAAATAAAAGTTTACACACTACCCTCATTAACTGCTAATGGGGCTAAAAATGAAGTGTTCTTTCAAGCATCAGCAGTTAATTAGCAAGGACATGAAACACTCAGTGACTTCTATGCTCTGGAAATGTGACAAGAAGTATTTAGACAGTACAAATCTGTTTTAGAAGTGCATAATTCTGTGCAGTTCTTAGTATATCTAGAGCAGTACTGTTCTGAAAATACTTTTTAATTGAAATTTCTTATATTGAATGTCATATACGTGATAATATAATTTTTTTTTTTAATGGATTGATTATTTTATATTTATTATTTTTTTAGTGTTCATTTTTTTATGAAAATGTTAAATATTGAAATTGTATCAACCATCAAATCTAGCTCATTGTTGCTTCTGTTTCTAATGATGCTACTTTTTGTAAAGATTTGTTATTAATTGATTTGGGATCCATAAATTTATTTTGCAAGATTAAAAACAAATGAATAAATTCAGATTCAGCATGTTAAGCTGATTTGTGTACTGTTTTGATCTGAAATTATGAGTTCTTTTTTTTTATACTGAACACATTTTATTTTATCAAAGGTTAGATATAAAGTATTGCATTGTTAAAAAAATTGAACAAATCAAAGGTCAAATCAAATCATTTAATACACAAATATTTTATCTATATCTATCATCCCATGAAAGAAATCCAACAAAAAATGCAATCAGTTTAACTAACCAAGGGACTGCTCTCCAACCAATTTGTCCTAGTTTATCAATAATACTTTTGACACATTTGTTAAAATATATTTGTATATACACTTTACAGTTACATTAAAAGTGGTCTAGATTTCTGTCTTGGTCCCAGAAATTCAAGGCCTCATTTTTTTTTGCAATACTTGGTCATTAACAACATTACTAGCAAATATTTTACAATTGGTGAGAGGGACAAAGAGGTGTGTGTGGGGGGGGGATGTGCAATCAGCAGCATCCTAATCAGCCTTTGTCAACACCAGCATACAATAAAATGCTTGGGAAGCTGGCCACTAAGTCAAGGCACTTTGAGCAATTACAGTATTGATCATAATAATATTTATCACAAGTACTCTTTCAGCAACACTATAGGATTAGCCATTTAATGCCTTCAGAGGAATGTGTGTGCTATTTCATGGTTCTATATACTTCACAAAAGTCAATATTAAGTACCGCACTAAACACAAAGAAAGGCTCAAAGTATTTTAGAGAAAACATAAAAAAAAAAACCTAAACATAATCAATTGGCTAGAAAGTTGTTTTCACAGATATTGAGAACAAAATGTAGTATAAGAAAAAACTATTTTCACACATGATAGAATAATGCTTAAAGTGTTGAGTAACAAACTGATAGTCACTGAGATACTAGATTAGACCTTGTATTCTAGAATGTTACAACATTGCATGACTTTCCACTGTCTAAATATTCATAAACTCCTATAAATTACACAATCTAGCTGGCAAGATCTAGTGAATAAAAACAATCTTTAGTGCAGATTCTCAAAAAGGAAAAAAAAATTGGCAGAAACCTTCAAGGACATCTATCAAAATGACAATCCAGATAGCATAAAACATGACAAGGCAGCCAGCCAGCCACTTAGTTCAATTCACAAAGCCTTGAAAGAGAATGCTTTTAAAGAGCTAGGAAAACAAGATAGAAAAAAAAAGAAAATGAAACTCCACTGTTGTGTAATTTCTTCCTTCCAGCTGTAGACTCAAAGAAGTTCTAAATTCATAATGGCAAACAATGAATGAACATAAGATTTAAGTACGCCTATAAATATTTAGAATCTGTTTCCAGCACAGATGTCTTGATTTACTGGCTCAAATTATTATACATTGTGGGAAAAAAAATAATTTTAAACTTCACTGTTTTTGTTACATAAATACAAAATGATCCAGAGTTAAACAAATATGGTGACTCACACAATGGCTGATTTTTGCAATACAAAGCAAACTTTCAATTTTGTACATTGTACATTCAATCTTGTACATTGGTTTAGTTCAGTAATCCTATACTGAACTAAACCAATGTACAAGAACTTACTTGGTGAATGCTTTAATGTCTAACACAGTTGTGAATGCCTGCTAGATACAATATTGGAATTGACTAAGCTTGATATGTTTAACCATTACAAAAAAATAAATATAAGAATGTTACACAGGGTTTCAAACCCCTCAAATCAACAAATAGACCGTTACTTCAACTACCTCTGAGTGTTAAAGCTGAGCAACATACAATCCAATCATTAAGCTTGATACTTTAACTCATTCATCACAGAACACAGTCAACCAATGCTACTGAAGCTCACCATAGTCTGTACATTCAATTCAAAGCAAATATTGAACAAAATCAACAATACTGGAAGCTATTAACACAAAATAGTAACATGATATGACATTGTAAAAGGGTTAATGGACAGCAGAAAAAAATATATTAACCCATTGTGTACCGCATGTTGCAGTCTAATAACACATAATGACATCAGATAATTATTAGTTAAGAATGTCAACATCTAATAAAAGAAAAACATTGAGTATATCCTTGTGGAAACTCAAATAATACTGTGGAGACTGAATTCTTTGTTTCAACTCAAAACATTAAAATATTAGGCATGTGAAAGTGTAAGTTGCTTTCACATGTATTTGGCCAACAGTTACAGCCCTCTGTCTTAAACTAGGGCTTTTATGTACTTGTAAAATTGTATGTGTCAATAATGTAGCTCGCTATGACTCAAACTACGAGGATCATGAAGTTGAACCATCTTCTGGAATCACCACAAGGTGAAGAGTTTCTTCCTTAGTACTGTATAAAAAGATGAATCTGCACCTGAACAAATACAAATATTGTAAGTTTAAGTTAGAAGAAGTGTAAAAACAAATATCCAAAAATATTTTATTAAAAAAAAAGTTCATATCAACCATCCCTCACTCTATAGCATTTAATTAGTCACTTACTAAAAAAAGTCAAATTTTGTCACAGATGATATATTGAACTTGGTATGATATTTAGTAAGAATTTGTAATTAGAGTTTGTGAAAGTATCTACTAATGAACACTTGTTATGAATTATCAGATGTACGGATTAACAAGAGGGTGAGTATATAACACCCAGGTATTAGTTGAGATAAGAGTTGAGTCAGTTAAGAGAATGAATCATATGTAATTATGTACCAAAGTAAAGTTCCCCTTTCAGACCATGTGATCTATAGGGCAGATGATGTATAGGTCATCTGTTTCTGTGGCCTATGGTTAACGAGGGTGTCATGTGGTGTCACGCCTCCCCATGTACCAAAGTAATATTGTATAATTCAAAGCATGGATTATGAATCCTTATTATGCCTCATCCATTGTATTGTAGTGATTATTTTATGGATTGTGCTCTAAGAAAACATTAACAGCATACAGAGTGCATACCAGGCAGCCATCTAGATCAGGGGTTCTCAGCCTGTGGGTCCCGACCCCTTGTGGGTCAATTGACGATTGGCCAGTGGTTGCCTAAGACCATCTAAAATATGGATTGCTATTGTGTATTTTTCTATTTCTGTATGTGTGTGTTGGGGGGTCACGGCAGAGTGGTGAATTGTAAAAAGGGGTCGCAGAGCTTAAAAGGTTGAGAACCGCTGATCTAGATGGTATTTATGGTATTGGAAAACTGCTAAAATTATTGCTAAGTTATTATTGGATAAGTAATGACAAAACTTTATTTTACACTTCCCATTATTTGACATGTTTGTCCAAGTCTAACATTAAAACCTATGTTTACCTTTTTCTGAATTTTATGCTGTAAATTGCTTCAAAAACTTCAGTTAAGTATTTGCGGAATTTTCCAAGCCTGGGAGAGAAAGATCAAAATTTAATGACACAAAAATATAAATTTTGAAATAAAAATATTAGATTTTCATAAATGTTAACTCTTTTATCTTTCAAGAGAAAAATCTTTTTTTTTTTTTTTTGAGATTTGAATAGTGTGAAAGAATGAATACATGATGGCCTGTGGTAGATAAATTTAATTTGCAGTTTTTTGTTTTTGAATTTCCTAACCCAATTGTTCCTCTATGGTGTTTGAAAAGCAACACTCTAAATCTTAACAAAAAGAGGTAGCTTTGAAAAAAAACAAATGTTTAAAAAAATTAATGTAGATTTTTATTTTAAAAAAATGCTTATAAACTTTGAAAAATACAAAAAAATTACTTTAATTTCGAAACATTTTCAGAAAAAAAAAAGCAATACATATTTCCCTAACAAAAGAGTTCTTCTAGGTTGTATTTTGATAATTAGTCATTTCCACTTAAGAAAACCATAATACTTCTATTACACTTGAATTGAAACAAATTTCTAACCTCATAAAAGTGAAAGGATTAAAAGTATGACTTCTAATATTTCAAAACTAACTCACTTCTCAATTATAGCTTTAATACTGTCTTCAAATGCATCTTCATTACTCAGCTAGAACAAATAAATCAGTATGAGTTAAAGTACAAAACTATAAAGTTCACACAGACTAAAGTCTACTAATAAAAGAACAAATAAATCATTAATAGTTAAAGTACAAAAATATAAAGGTCACACAGACTAAAGTCTACTAATAAAACAAAGAAAGAATCCTGGTCAAATAAATCTGAAAGATGTAGTCACCTCTAGATGAGCTTGAATTATCTTAATGTTGGAGGATGTCAAGTCCAAAGCAAGAACCTCAAGATTTTTATCTGGTATCCATGGAAACTGAGAAGCTATTTTGTTAGCAATCTAAAAGGTTAAGAATGAAAAAGTAGTTAGCATAAACAATAAACAATATAGAAAACTATAACATAAACATCTTTTTAAGAAATGATCATGTGTTTGTAATAGAAATACACAAATACATTAAAGTCTTTCTTTACAAAAATAAAAACTCAAATTTGTAAAATATATTCAAGACAATATTTGAGTTAAATACATAAAGTTTGCCAGGATTTAAAATGGATATGGCAGGTTTGGTGGTCAATAGTTTTACTTCTAAGTTCCACATCTGATAAAATAATAAATACCAAAAGGTTGGTTGAAAAGTCCAAAACTCACTATTGCTTCTTGTTTCCGTCGAGTGACCTGACTTTTTTTGCTGTCTTGAGACAGAAAGACAAAGTTGTAGAATGTCTGCCCACTGCTGTTAGTCGACTGCATACTGGTACCAAGACTGTGACTCCCATCACCATAGCCTTGGTTGTCTTTTGAAAATGCTCTAGCATTAGAGACTGTCTCTGATGAGACACTGAAAAGAAGAGCAAGTAATTAAGTTACATTATAAAATGACAGACTCTTAACAAGAGAAAAATAGGAACAGACTCTTTAAGGAGAGAACAATATGATTACCATAACCATGTTCTCAAAATAGGCTTAGAATATAAACTATAAAAACTTAGTTATAGCACAAAATGATACAGGTTGGTTGCATGCAGATCTAATAATAATCTGAGTTAGAACTTTCCCATTCATTTCACACAGAGTTACATCAGCAGCTGTTAATGTTCTTATTATTTCTAGCAATTATTTGGAATGAAAGTCATTTATAAAGATTGACTGCAATTAAATTACTAATGAGTCAGCAGGGACTGTGGTGGTGTCCGATTATCAAAAGTGTCAGATGACCAAATACTAGCTCTACTTAGCTGTACAGGTAATTGAAGAAATGGCAGTGGGAATTTCACCAACAGGTCATGTTTTAGGATTATGTTTGCCAACATGGCTTGCCATCATACAAGATGTAACAAAAACTTTAACCAACAGTAAAAAAAACTGACAAGTTTAATAGTAATCACAGAAAGAAAAGAATGTATCACCACAAAGCAAGAAGTAGATGTAAGAGGCAAGACACACATGATGAGTCATACATTGTTGGAATACTGAGTGTGTTGGATGAAAAAGATTTGGGTCAACTGTATATATATATATATGAATTTTGTAGCACTAACCTTCTCTCTCTTTCTCTCAAATGTTTCAATCTATTCAAGTAGTCCACTAAAGCTCTACTGTCCAACATTTTCTCTGTCATTTTGTCTAAACATTGAACCTAGGAAAAAAAATAATTCTTATGTGCTATAAATATCCATGTGTTAACACACTGATATTAATGAGACACTTAAACTGAATAGTTTTGCAGGCTTATTTCAGTCATTTGTTCCATGCTCTAGGGGCACTAGGAAAACACAAGGACTTATTGAATGTACCATCTGTGTTTTTTTTCGTTGTGGTTTGTATGTATTCATTTGTGATAAGCCTGACAGTTCTATTCTGTTATATTCTAGTTTCTTAATGTTTTCTTGAAATGAAGGATCCTAAACCGAATCTAGTTTTGGTGCACACTTGGTCAAGAGCATGAGTTTGTTTCAATGGTATTATACGACTTTAATAATTTACAGTGATTTTATACTTTTTTTTCAATATTTGCATTATTGTTTTTTTTCCAAGGATTGAGGTTAATTATTGCATACACTTAATTGTGTCACTTGTACAAACCTATATGCTGTTGTTTAACTGAAACACTATAATATTCTGTGGCATTTTACATCTGGAGAGATGATCTTTTCTCTTTGCAACTTCTTGTGTGACTAAAGAGGCCAATCCTTGATACACAGTTGAAGTTACATGTTGGGCATATGTAGTCACCAGTTGCCGTTACATTTTTACCCTTCTTTCTGCTGCTGTTGTGTATGGCATCTGTAACCCTAGACCTTTCCTTTATGCTCTCTCTCTCCATGTAGATCTATCCAGTGCCACTTTTTTCCCAGCTGCTAGTGTGGATTTTTTTTATAATATACATACTTACATTGAGCATATCAGTTCATCATTTCTTAAAACAGAACACCAAAACTAATTAAAGTTTAAATAGCATTTTGGATTTAGAATATTATTTGATTTATATTTTTGTTTAATAGACTATAATTCTTTCTTTGATTTCTTTTATCATTCTAAGAACAAATTATTTACATTTAGAACAAAAATAATTATAAAATCCAAAGACTTACTTTAACTTGTGATGATATCATTTCACTCTCTTTTATAATAACAATGTAAGAGATGCCTCTGTTGCGACAATTTTCTTGCAATGCATCAAAGTCCTGAATCATTCAGTTTTAAAGAAGTTTCTATTATTTATATAGGTACTAGAGCAGATGGGCATATGAGTAAGAGGAACTAATTAGTTAGGTTGTTAATGTTCTATTCTTAAAAAACAACAACATTAAGTACGTAAAGGATTCCAAAACAACCACTTTGATACAAAATTACTGAAAAAAAAACAATAATTTAAAAAGGAAAGCCTGCAATTCTATGATTTGACCTAATTATTATTATTCAAAGTAAAAAACAAACAATACAGAGTATGTGCGACAATTTGTACTCCCAAAGTTTAGCTAAGCAAACAAAAGACTAATATATTTCAGGTCATCTCTATTCTATAAGATGGTGAAAAGAAGTGAATTGAAACTCTACCTCTGGTTTATCAAATAAGACTTCAGTTCTAAAGCCAGCTGACCTCAATTCTCTAGCTACTGCTAACCTCTCCTTGACCATTAAGTGATAGCCCAGACTGCAGACTAGTACATCACATGGGGAAAGGTTTTTGTTCTGTAGATGAGATTGAATTGCACAGATCTTAATATTAAGATAAACAAAACTGATATGAAGCAAATTTCCACTTTGCTTGTTAAAAGTGGCTATGGTATACTGGCTCTGTTGATGGATATGAAAAAAACAAAAGCAATTATTGCAGAAAGAAACAATTCTAATGATACAATCTGGCCATACCTTATGGGCTGGTAGCTACAAACTCATAAATAAGCCTGCCACTTTCAAAGACTGTGACACTTCATGTCATTATTTATAGTAGACAGATTGATGTCAATGAAAAACATTTTAGATTTCATTAATAGAAACATGACTAAAAAGAAATGAAGCTTTTTTTGGCCATGCTCCATATTATGACAAGTTTGATTGGATTTGGGCCCCTCTAAAAAGAAGTTTTTGTTACCTCTTATTTTTCCCTGAAGAACTCTTAACAAAAAGAGATCCATAGGTTTTAGATAAAAACTACATGCAGTTTGCAAGGTCTACCTGGTATAGGTCTGTTGGAAGTTGATAAAGTTTATTTTTTTTTATCTTCATGGACTCACCTGTTCATCCTCAGCTACAACAGCGGCTAGTCTGTCAAACGACAAGCTAATTCCGACCCCGCGAGGATACTCTGAAGCACTTGCATACACTTTAAATTTCTCTATCTGAAATAGAAGTGCATAATATATTTTAACAATTATAATAATAGCTACCAAAACATCAATAAAATAAAAAGCAATAACATTACAGCAATAGGAAAATAATGTAAGAGCTAAAAGCCGATCTATTCAAGTGACTTTACCAGTTTATCATAGCGACCTCCTGCAGCCAGAACTTCAGGCAACAGTTTTTTTTTCTTTTTCTTGCTGTCACACATGACTTCAAAGATGACACCAGAATATTGATTTGGATTATAAATTAGACCAACAGTTACAATTATCTGAAACAGAGAAGAACATGTAGTTAGTAATTACCATGAAAGTATATGGCATTAATTTTAATATGAATCAAAAACAACCAAAGTTACTAAATAAACTCCATGCTATCAAACTATCCAACAATTCTCACCTTCAGTTTTAGCCCCAGGCTGACTGTGTGAGATATAATATTCTCAATGTCATGTAATCCAGTTTTAGCTAACGAACAAGCCTAGAGAGTAGATCAATGAAATATTTAAAAAAAATAAATCCATAAAGTTAAATTATTCATCATGCATAGACAAATATTGGGTACCGTAGCAAAATCAGTTAACTAATAAATATGATTTATAAAGTTAAACTAGTTTTTTTTTTTTACAGTTCATGTACATAACATTAATTGTGTTTTCACTAACGAATGTAGTAATTCAATATGGTTCACATGTTTTCATTTTTGTTTAATTTACTTATTAATATCTGTGTTCTATGAAGATTTGAGATGAATTATAAGATATAACTATTTCAATTTTACTGTGATTGCTAATCCATTTTGCATTACTCTCATGTGGTCAGTCCATGAGTCAGTGTTAATGCTCTCAGTTCATGGAGAGAAAAAAAGACCCAAGCAAAAGGTTTAGTATACTGACCAAAGAAGTTCCTTTGGTTATACTCCTAATGCAAGCTTCCCTGGAAACCTTGTCGATGGGACCCTCAACATTCAACAAAACATTCAATTGGGTGGCTGCTTGCTCTGATAATTTTATTTTGAGATGGTCACTGACTAGATCAGAGATTTTGCTCTTGGGTTTGCTGGGCTGAGATTTTAAATCAAGAAACAATCAACAATCACTTCAAAGCATATGATGGTTTCAAATTATTGAAATAGCCAGGATTATGAATAAGACTTTATTAAAAAGAAATACATAGATCATAAGAAAATTAATAAATGAACAAATTAAATGGCAAACAATTAAATTTGCTTGAACCTAAAAATTCTCAGTCCCAGATAAATACTGAAAGAGTAATTTTAAAAATCTTACCATTTTCTCTGTCAGGAGAGCCAAGGTTGTGGAGTGCAAGTTCTCTGCAATACCACAATGTAATAAAACAGCTTTCAATAGAAACATATGGTTCATCCTAACATAGTAATTCCGAGCCTGTGAATTATAATTTTAATTCATACGTAATGTAAGCAATAAAGAAAGAGCTCCAACTAATTAAGAATCATTCTTCAATTGAAATCTATCGGACAGTAATAATCTTTTTTATTTCATATTATGTCTCATAATTTTGTATATTGTACTACACCTCATAACTGTAGTAATAACATTTGTATTGTGATTTATAAGATGCATTTAAATGGTTCTAATTAAATAAAGAATTATGGTAATGACAACATTGTGTGTAAATTAAACTAATAAATTAATATAACATGACTACTTGTATTTTACTCCATATTTCTATATTTTATTACTGCATGCACTAGTTTACAAAGACTGACCTGTAATGATGGATACTTATTAATAATTTCTTGGACCACTGTCAGCACTTCAGCATCTGGTATTAAACTAGCACTAAAAAAGGAAAGAAAAAAGTTTGCTTATATCATACATGAGCCAAACTATCTCAATCATACTGTGTCTGTACATCTGTAGAGACAAACTATCTCAATCATACTGTGTCTATACATCTGTAGAGATAAACTATCTCAATCATACTGTGTCTATACATCTGCAGAGCCAAACTATCTCAATCATACTGTGTCTATACATCTGTAAAGACAAACT